>AWUE01020694.1:0-169186 GCA_001974825.2 Corchorus olitorius | reverse complement strand
ATTGTACTTCTTTATTCTTCTTATTTATTGGGTGGAAACAAGTTAGGATCAACTTGTTTTGAAGATTTGAGCTTGGGGAGAGCTCATTGTAAAAGGCTTGGTGGAAGCTACAATTTCACCGGTTTAGTGAAGTCTTTGGAAAAATCCTTGATTGGGGAGATCAAGGTAGAGGACGTAGGTATTGGGATACCGAACCTCTATAAATTGTGAGTCTTTGCTTTCTCTAAACCCTCCTTTTACATTGTGTTTCAATTTCCTCAAAATCTATCTTGAAAACTCATCTATTTCATCTATACTTTCTACCCAACTTTGCCAAAGTTCTTGAGATTGCCATAAACTCTTTAAAAGAGCTATTCACCCCCCCCCCTCTAGCACCATATTAAGGGCCTAACAATGCTGCCATTGGCACACCCGCACAAATGGATTCCAGCACCGAGTTCCAACCGCAATGAGTCACGAACCCACCTATGGAGTCATGGCTCAGCACCTCCACCTGCGATGCCCATGACTTTACTACCAGCCCTCTTTCATTCATGCGATCCAAGAAACCCACCGGAAGTAATGAATCAAGAGCCGGGTCTGGTCCCGCCGTGAAAGTGAAACCCTGGTTTTTGTTATTAGAAGGAGGGTTGCGCACCACCCACAAGAACCTTTGACCACTTTTCTCTAACCCAATGGCTATTTCCATCAGTTGCTCCTTGGCGAACAACCCCATGCTACCAAAACACAAGAACACAACGCTTTTACTGGGTTGCCTGTCAAGCCACTTCAAACACTCTCTTGAGCCTGATCCTTTAACATCGCCTCCATTTCCTTTATTTTTTCCATTATTTGTATCAATCAACGGTCCAATACAGAAAACAGGGGGCGTTTGACTTGGGCCATCCGGAATTGAAAAACCTTCAGACAACGCTTTGATGGCTTTGGGCTCAAGCGTTTCAAAAGTGTTGATAATAATTCCAACTGATTTCGACAAATGGGCAGTGCTATTAAGTAAGAAATCGCATTCTTGGGTGTTCCTTACAAGCATTGGCTCTGGTAAATGGTTTAAAGGGATGGGAAGCAAGCAGGGGAGATGAAAAACTGTGTCGAGATATTTGAAATTCTCTTTTGTGTTCCGATAAATGTTAGGAATGTGAAGGTAAAGAGTAAGACAACTTGCACCTGAGGTGACGAAATAGTAGACTGGAATATTCAGTTTGGCAGCGATTCCGATAGCTGGATAGCAGAACAAATCAATGACGAGGGCGCGTACGGTTGAAGTAAGGGAGATTGTAGTCAGGGCGGCCTGTTGAGGTGGATGAGGTCGCTAGTGAGGGCTTCGACGGTACCGTAAGAAGCAGGGTCCAGAGAGATTACAGGAAGTCGGTGGAAGGAGATGGAAGGGGTTGTGGCGGAGACGGTGGCGATGTAAGAGGTGGTGGAGCCTGCATTTAAAGGAGGGGTGGTGATGAAGTTGATGAAGGTGAAGGATGGATGGTGGGTTAGAATAAGCTTGCCTAGCTCCACCATGGATATCAGATGGCCCATGCCTGGTGATGGATACAACACTATGGCCTCCATTGTTTCCATGAATTAACCAGAAACCTCAAGTCGTAAGATTTTATAGTAGAGATAAAACAAACAAACAAACAGTCAAACCTTAAACAACTAAACTTCAAAAATCATTTGAAAGTTGGAATTAAAATTAGGACAAGAGGCATTAAATAATTGAAAACTAGGTCTCAATTCTGACGTCAATTTTGTGTTGTTTTGTGCACAGAATTTTTGTCCCACACAACACTCTTACTTACCCTGCAACAATCTAACCGAGAAATCATAGACCTAACCTAACCCCAAAGGGATTTCATTTCAAGGCAAAGCTCTTTGTAGTTGTACAATTATAAAGCATTTAAGACTAAAAAGACTACAAATCATATGTTGTAGTGATCATCTCAAATATTCCTTTTGGTTACCCTTACTCTGACCGACTCTTGAGCCTTGCTACAGAGAAGGCACCTAACCTTCAATTTAAAGACAGCTGCATTGGTTGGGACTTGGGACCATACATTACTAGTGTTTTTATTTTTATTTAACAATTCCTCTTATTCAACTTGATATTGCGGAAAAAAAAAGTTGATATAATAAACGCCTTCTTTCATTTTCACTATTCTTGGGGTCTAAGGCATGATGGCCATGAGTTGTACACTTGGTACGTATTTGATATCGTTTCGCCTAAAATTTCTTTACGAGTTTTTACGAATAAATCTAACAGCAGTTTATGGCGTGCCAATCAATTTGCTGAAATTGACAAAGATTGCAGAAACGTAAAAGTTGTTGTTGGATGTAATAGATTATTGCTAAGACGAATGGATTTGTGGGAGATGGACCAAAATCATACCGAAGCATTTAAATCATCAATCCCAGATCTGTTTCTTAAAATAATTGTGTTCCAAGGTCAAACTTGATGAAAAAGAGAGAAAAATAACAAGTAGATTGTTATTTATGAACTTATAAAGGATTACAAGTGTTTTTGAGTCCGGAGATAAGATTGGAACAAGGAAAATATAAGGAAATGAGACAAACAAAGAGAAAATGTAGGGATTTTGCAGAGAGTTTGAGAAAAAAAGCACAGAGCTTAATTTTTGCAGCAGGGCAAGTTTGTAAGCGTGTTGAAAACTGGTGGAGGATGCCTCTATTTATAGGGGGACGGCATGGGCCTTGGTGCTTGATGGGCCAACGGCCTGGCTTCAATTCTCGCTTGGCACAACAACCTTCCTGTGTCATCCTACTGCACTTCCTTCACGCGCTTCAAGGAAATTTCCAGGCAACTGTTGTAATGACTTGATATGCCTTCTGACGCCATACACCATGTGGATCTACTCTGCATTACGAACTTCATGCAACTTCCGGATTCTTCACCAGACAGGCGCATATACGTGTGTCCATGCTGTGTCTACGCAGCGCAAGGTGACAAATTTGGCTACGAAATAGCTCAAACATACTTGAACTTGAGGACATCTCTCCAGTCAAAAAGCAAAGACTCTGTAAGGTTGCTTATGTCTGTTGTTTCCATGTCGCACAATGCATGACAAAATAACCCAAAGGCGAATGCAGATCACATAAAGAAAGGGCCAGTATTTGCGAGAAAGTTTGAGAACGCGTTCACAATCTTGTCAGCAGTGGGTTCCAGTTCCTTGTATGCTAACTTAAGTGAGTGTGATCTAATAGTAGAGATTGGTTGACCTTACAAGTTTATGGTAAGTCTTCCTTGTCAAAATCATCAAAAGTGTATTTATACACTCCATCAAGGTATATTGACCTTAAAAATTGCATAATTGATTGAGGTGATTTTGTGCATGGTTTATTTGAAATTTATAGCCATTGTATTTCTACTAACCTTTATTACACTTAATTAGAAATTGTGAATTAAATTCTCTTATTGTTAGAAGTACCCTTTTTTTTTAAAAAAAAAATTGACGTCTCTAGTCAATTTCATAAGGTTTGTGGGTGTCGTTTTAGTTAAGTAAACCCTCAGGTGACATAACACCTCCTTTATAGACATATAGAGGTTGAAATGGTTTGCGTCACGTGCTAAGTTCCGCCGTGCACCTACGAAAGTGGAATCATTACTTGCATTGTTTGTTTAGTTTAGGACTAACTTTTTGTTTTTGTTAGGTTTATTACACTAGTTTGCTAGGGGCTAGCAAAGCCTAAGTGTGGGGGAAATATGTTCAGACCAAAATATGTCATATTTTTATGGTCATTTTCCTATGTTTTTAGGAGGATTTATGTGTGATTGAACTTGAGTATGTCTTATTTTGTTAATATTTGTGATCATAAGTCTTGAAGACAAGAAAAGTGGACAAGTACTATTTTTCCTACTTTTTCGAGCTATTTTGATGGAATAATGGCACAAATATTCAAATGAAAATTTCATGACGATTTTGGAGCTTTGATGTTCGTGATTGAAGACCCCTTGAAGCTTATTTTTATACTTATGGCAGTCATGAAGATTAATGCTACAAGTTTCCAAGGTGAAAGGATCAAGAACACAAGTCAAGTGAAGAAGAGGACGCGACATCCTGATGGTCCCTAGATGACCTGGGCGGCTAGGCTTACAACCTGGGCGCCTGGGCATCTCAGCGGGGCGCCCAGGGATAGTCGGGCTGCCGAAATCAACGCGGGCCTGGTGTCTTCCTCTTGAAGGTTCTCCAATTAATTCCGATTTCAGCGATATTTCGAGAGAAAATTCATAACTTTCTCTAGAAAGGTCCAAATGAAGTGATTAAAAAAGAATTGGAAAGTAAACTCCAAGATCTTCAACTTTGTTGTTTTGCACGAAGCTTAGTTTTGCCGTTAAGATGGTCAAAAATACCCCTGAACATTGCGGACAGAAGCAGTTTTGGGCCAGACTTCGGTTTTCTCTATTTTAAGCCAATCAAAGTTGTTGGATTTCGTTTGATGACAGATGGCACGGGCATGGCTAGTGGTGGCACGGTGTATGGATGGCTTGCAAAGCATTTGGCCGGTAATGGCACGGTGATGGCTGGTCCTAACTTGGTGAAAACTCGAGGTGGCTCGGTGGATGGCCGGTTGTGGCTTGGTGGTGGCGCGGCACTGGCCGGTTGGGGACGGATGGAAGCATGGGATGGCGCGGTGCTTCCTTGGCTTTGCTCGGCTGTGACCGGTCCTAGTCGGGCATGAGGCGCGACTGGTGCAGGTAGTGCCGGGTATGGCTGGGCAAGTAGTGCGGCTGAGGCATGGAATGGCGCGGAGGAGGGCAAGCTTGACCGGGCAAGTGGCGCAGATGGCCGGGCAGGTGGCTCGGGTGGCCGGGCAAGTGACTTGGCGCGGCTCGGTTATGGCCGGTCCTATCCGGGCCATGTGCGATGATGGCCGGGCCACAACCAGGCAATGGCCGGCTGAGTTGGCTCGATCATGGCCTTGGGCATCTTCCTCTGTTGCTTTGACTTCCATCTTCTGCTTCTTTCCTTGTGGCTGAACTCCTTGTTTGTTGGCGTCTCGCTCTTCCTTTGCTTTTCTCTTTCTAAAGCTAGGGGGTGCAATTGCTTTAGTCAAAGATTCCATTGCTTCAAATGCAGCATCAGGGGTTCTATCAAACAAAGGGATGTTGTCCACGCTATCCACAAGAATTTGACCATCTACTCCTAATCCTTGATAGAAGCATGTAATCAAAAATTGTTGTGATATGGCATGGTGAGGGCAGCCTGTGCAAAGCTTCTTGAATCTATCACAAGCTCGATAAAAGGGCTCAACTTTGCGTTGCTGAAAAGTTACTATCCTTTTTCTTCCTTTGAGAATTTGAGCAGATGTCATCGATGAAGATTTTTCACTTGCTTCTTTCTTAACACTTTTAACATTCACAACACAAACAAACTTGTTAGAATTCAATGGCGATTGAGATGAAATTCTAGGGTGGATTACATCACCATCGAATTCCATGGTCAATGAACCATCGAATACATCAATCTTAGTATGAGAAGTTCTTAGGAAAGGTCTTCCTAATAAAAGAGGACATTGATCTTTCGAATGTTCCATCCCCATAACAAAGATGTCAATAGGAAAAATCAAGTGTTCAACTTTAATTAAGACATTCTCTAGAACACCTTTGGGATGAACCAAAGATCCATCAGCTAACTACAGAATCACATCAGTAGTTTTCAGAGGACTAAGATTTAAATATTGATAAAAAGAATAAGGCATTACGCTTAAAGATGCTCCTAAATCTAGCATAGCATTCTCTATAACACTTCTTCCAATAGAACAAGTAATAGAAAACGTACCTGGATCCTTGCACTTAGGAGGTAAACTCTTTTGAAGCACAACAGAAACATTAACTCCAGCACTTACCTTACCTTGTAACCTTTTCTTGTTGGTACAAAGTTGCTTAAGTAATTTTGCATAATTTGGGATTTGTTGAATAGCATCAAGAAGTGGGATGTTGACCTCAACTTTCCGAAGTATCTCCAAAATATCTTGATCATCATCTTCTTTCTTTGACTTCTTCAATCTTGATGGAAAAAGGTATATCCTTAGGCTTGGCAGTGACAGTGTCTCCATCTTTTCCTATGGTTTGCGCCCCACCTTTTCCATTGGGTTTGTCTTCAATCTTGATTTCTTTGTCAGGCACTTGCAATATTTCTTCGGTGTAGCTCGGCTCTCCTTCATCTTGTGTGGCATGGGTTTGATAGGGGTTTTCCAACTCTTTTCCACTCCTTAAAGTAATTGCACTTACATTCTCCTTAGGAGGTACCTTTGGTTGAGATGGGATCCTTTGTTGACCTTGTGTCTTGAGTTCACTCATGTCACTAGCGAACTGACTGATTTGTTTCCTCATCATCTCCATAGCTTCTCTCATTTGTTGCATCTCGACAGCTTGTGAAGATTGTTGAAAATTAGGCCTTTGATAATTCATTGGCCTTCCTTGATAGTTACCTTAGTTCCCATATTGTTGACTTGGTTGCTCGGCTCTCCAATAAGGTTCAGGCTTCCTTTGATATGCTCCTTGTATTCCCACAACATTGACTTCTTGCGCGGTGTGTTCCAAAGAAGGGCACTTATCAGTGTAGTGTCCTTGCTTACAAATACCACAACTCTTAGACACACTTGAGAAATTCGCATGGAATAAATCAGTGAGCATAGCGACTTGTTGATTTGTTTCTTGAAGTTGTTGCTCCAGTGAGGTGGAATGGGTAGAGACTTCATTAATTCTTCTTGTATTGCCTTCTCTTGAATAGTCTTCTCGAGATCCAAATTGTTGAGTGTTGGCAGCCATGTTCTCCACTAAAGTCTAAGCATTGGTGGGAGTTTTGTCTATGAAAGCTCCTCCACTTGCAGAATCTATGGAAGATCTGTCAAACGGTAGTAATCCTTCGTAGAAGTATTGGATCAGCAACTGTTCAATGATTTGATGATTGGGGCAGCTCGCACATAGTGTCTTGAAACGTTCCCAATATTCATGCATTGTCTCTCCATGGCGTTACTTAATTCCGCAAATCTCCTTCCTTATACTTGATACTTTATGAGCAGGAAAGTACTTTTCCAAGAACAATTTCTCAAGGCTCGTCCAAGATGTGATTGAACTAGTAGGTAAGAGGTACAACCAATCTTTTGCACGATCCACAAGAGTGAACGGAAAAGTTCTTAGCTTGAATTGGTCTTCAGTGATTCCTTGAATACTTGTTGACGCACATGCAATTTGGAAATCTGTCAGATGTCGGTGAGGATCTTCTCCAGGCAGACCATGAAATTTGGGTAAAATCTGAATAAATCCACATTTGATCTCAAAGTTTCCAGTCGTATCTGGGTATCGAATTGCTAAGCGTTGTGCATTGACGTTTGGTGCAGAAAGCTCTCACAGAGTTTTAGGACCTTCGTTTGCATGTCTTGTGATGATGTTGAAGCAGCAGATCTAGGAGAGTTAGATTGAGAACTTGAATTGGATGACTCCTCTTCTTGTTGTCGATTTGATTTCTCCTTCCTTAGCGAAAATAGTGTTCTTTCTGGCTCTGGATCAAATTCAAAGTCTTCTATACCACTACTTCTTGTCTTTGGCATGCAACTTCCTAGAAAAACTCAAAAACTCAAAAGAAAATATTAGTAGTAAAAGTTCTTAAACAAAAATTAAAAGTAAAGACAAAAAATAAAGGAAAATATTTTTTTTCTTTTTCTAAAAACGCAGAAAAAAATAATTTTTTTTTTAGAAAACGTAAAAACGAAAAATTTTTTTAGATAAAAAACTCAGAGACCAAGAGAAAATTCCCAGGATTAGTCTCCAGATGAGTCTATTCCTTACTTCCCCGGCAAAAACCGGGAGAAAGTTTTCCTTCCCCGGCAAAAACCGGGAGAAAGTTTTCCTTCCCCGGCAAAAACCAAAAGAAAGTTTTCCTTCCCCGGCAACGACGCCAAAATTTTGATCGGTCGTCAGCAATCATAAAAATAATCCCCACAAAATCCTAACTGAGTAGATAGGGTAAGCAGGGGTCGATCCCACAGAGAAAGTGGATAGACTTTATCAAAAATATAAAGCTTAAAAATCTCTCAAAAGCAATGCCTAAAATAGGAGATTGAAAATAACAATTGAAAAGAAAGCATTCAAACTAGAAAACAAAGCAGAGTAAATTAAATCTAAATCTATGGCAAATTAAGAAAGAAAACAATTATAAGAAATCATACTTCTTCTCCAATGGTAGAAAACAATCAAATTAATTATGGGTCCTCGATTTAAAAGATAAATTTAGTATTAAATTCCTGGTGATAACTGGTCTAGGTAAAACCTAACATGCTGTTTAGATAAGATTACCCGTCAAGGCTTAAATTACCCCTTTTACTTCCTAACAAATCAATTACCCGTCAAGACTTAAAGATTTGCTATGAAACAAAGCATTAAGAGCAACTATTACTAGTTCTTTCACACATGCTTAACAAGTAAAACCATACAACAATCAGATAAATCTGATCACTGGCATGTAAACCCAATTGACGCGCCGTCAAGCGTCATCAATTCGCTACATACAATCAAACTCATGCGTCAACCTTATTGTTTGATCTAGCCAACGATCTCTCAAATTACCTCTTTATCGGCTGTTATAAATCAATAAAATCAAGATCATAAATTAAAACAGAGTTTAACATGCTTTCTATAAAAAATAAAATACCAAATTATAAGAATAGAAATCTCACCATATTAATTGATTGAATTCACCAAAGGATCAGAAGTATTAAGAATTTAGCTACTCATGGATTTGGGAAAATCCATGAGAGGCATAAGAAAACTTACAAGACCTTGGGGCGAAATCCTCCTCTTCAATAATCTAGGGTTGTCGCACCCCTCTATGGCTAGAGAGGGTGGCGGCACCCTTGCCTAAAAACTAGAACTAGAAGAGAAAAATAAATCTAGAGAGAATTATGTGAATTGGTGTGTATGTATGTGATTTGTGTTACAGGGGTGACTATTTATAGTGGAAATAACCCTAACAATTCCAATTCTAAGTAGGAAAGGAGTCTAGGACGGTTTAGAGGCTGACTTGGTATCCAAGTTAGCTTAAAAGTCTTCATAGGACCAAAATCCTAGTCAAAATAGGATCCTGAAAAATTCTGGATTCGTGCAGGGACTTCGACGGCGATTTTGGGCTTGAACATGGCAGAACTGGGTCTTGGATTTCAAAGAAAAGTTGTAGATCTCGAAGTTAGCTTTCCAATGAGTACTCATGGGCCTAAAACGGACATCTGAGCAGAAAGTTATGATTTTTCTACCGAGACTGCGCTGAATCCTAATCCTGTTAAGACTAGAAGCGGAATAAGCGGGAATTGGATATTTCCTTGGACATAGGCGGCACAAATTGGGTTTTTAACTCCAATTATGGGTTTATATGGGCTGAGTATTAGTCCATATAAAATATCCAAAATTCCTTAGCTTCCGGGCTTTTTCATGGCTTGTCTTCAATCCTTCGCAATTTAAGCTCCAATCTTTAATTCTTACCTCTTGAGATAATTCTTCAATAGTCTTCAAATCTTCAAATCATCTTCAATAAATCTTCAAACACGAACTTCGAATCTCCAAATCCATACTCAAAATTGCTTCTTCCATATTTGAGTAAAAAGTCATCAATTTAGCTCCAAAAAGAGTGAAAAACAATAAGTTTCCACTTTTCTTTTCTTCAAGACCTAAAAACACAAATACTTATAAAATAAGGTTAAAATACACATATAAATAGCAAAAATCATAGGAAAATGATCATAAAAATAGGGTTGTTTTTGCCTCAATCAATGACCAAGAAATCAGCCCAGCACGCCTCTAAAGCACCCTAGGTTGGTTTTAACTCTAATTTTAACCCTAAAGAGCCTCCTATAAATACACACCTTTGGTAGAAACCCTAAGTACATTAGACAATTAGACATTACACATTATACATTAGATATTCTCTAGGTTTTTCTTTTCTCTTCTTCCCCTTGGGCAACCGCCCAAGGGAGGGGAAATCTCTGTAAGTTTTTCTTCTTTTCTTTATTTTTCTCTCATGGATTCTCTTCAATTCATGAGAGGCTAGTTTTATTAATACTTTCTATCTTTCGGAGATTTTAATCAATTGATATTCTGCACTTATAATTTGGTATGATTTTCTCTTTTGAGTAGCATATTAATTCTTGTTATAATGATTATGATTATGAATTTTATTGCTTTAGATGATCATTATTGTCAACAAGAGGATTAGTCTATTGTTTTTATTAAGTTGAAACTTAATTGGTATGCCTAATAATTGATGCAAATAGATTACCACTAGTACTGGGTTCGATGGAATTAATAACTCTTATTGAAAACTGAGGCGTAATAGTACAATTTGATATAGGTTTGATTTTATTTATTAAGCATGTGTGAATTTATGATTGTTTTTAATGCTTTATTCATGATTCTGAGGCGTAATAGTACGGATTCTTAAATCATAGGGTTAATCTTTGGGTCTAACGGAGTGAGATTAACTATTTAGCATGTTAGGGAAACCTAGATCAATTATTCTTAAGAGGTTGTTGAATGAATCTTGTTTGATATTTTACCTCTATTTATAGAGTGGCGTAAAATTGATTCTTGCCTGATTCAATAATTTGGTTGTACTAAATTTATGTTTCATATCAATGATCCATATTTTCTATTGATTAATTTCTACCAATGGAAATAAAGTATGCTTTTTAGTTAATTGTTTTCTTAATTAGTATTTCACTTTAGTTTAATTTAGTTTTTGCTTTGCATTTATTTAATTGCTTTTTAATTGTGATTTCTAATCCCCAATTTTCTTAAGTGTTTCCAAGTGTTTTGTTTTCAATATTTGTTTCATCCTTCTCTGTGGATTCAACCCCTGCTTACCCTAGCTACCTAGTTAGATTTTGTGGCGATTTATTTTGTGTTTTGCTGACGACCGATCACTGGCCTAGCATGAAAAAGGAGGCCTCAGCTGTGCAGCAGGGATGTGAGAATTGCAGTCCAATGTTCGACGAGAAAGAATGCCTTGCCTTAGATGTTACTGGACATTGGTGTTAGCCGATCTTGGATTTCTTAACTCATGGTATCCTGCCAGAGGATACAAAGAAGGCATATGCTCTAAAGAGATCCGCAGCAAGATTCTTTGCTGATAATGGCATTTTGTTTAGAAAGGGGTTCACTAGAGAACCAGTGAGATGTTTATCTGCTGAGGAAGCCACCAAAGTCATGGCAGAACTTCACTCGGGTGATAGTGGAGAACATCAAGGTAGGAAGAAACTCTACCAACAACTAGTATATTGCGGGTACTATTGACCTCAAATGAAAAAGGAGTCCAAAGAACATGTGAAGAAATGCTCAACTTATCAATTTCACGGGGGAATCATTCACACTCACCCTTCTGCATTGCAAGACATGAGAACTCCTTGGCCCTTCCACACTTGGGGGCTAGATTTGATTGGTCCAATCCATCCCGCATTTGAAGGCAAGATATGGATTCTTATAGCCATTGAGTACTTCACGAAATGGGTAGAAGCAGAAGCTCTTTGAAAGGCAACTGGTTATGTTGTAGCTCGGTTCATCAAGGAGTCAATCATTTGCAGATTTCGAGTTCCCCACAGAATCATCACCGACAATGGCATTGCATATGTGAATCAGTATGTTGGCAAGCTCTTGGACGATTATGAGATTAGGCATCGGAGGTAAACAGCTTATTACCTGCAGGGAAATGGCCAAGCCGAGGCAACAAACAAGGTGTTGCTCAAGATCTTGAGTAAGATGGTATATGAGTACAAGAAAGGCTGGACCACCCACTTGCCCGATGCTTTATGGGCTTACCGAGTTCACCCTAGATCGTCTACTGGTTCCCCTCCTTACTCCTTGGTTTATGGTGCTGAAGCTATCCTACCGGTCGAAATTGTCAAGCTAACAGCAAGAGTCTTAGCCTCCACCGATTTGGACAGCTCATTTGTCATCTGTGGAGGGCAGAGATTAGTTGAGTTGGAGGCCGTGGACGAGATCAGAGAGCAGGCTAAAGCAAACATGCAGAAATATTAATAATCCATGGCCAAGACTTATGCCAAGAAGGTCAAGCCTAGATCTTTTGTGGCAGGACAACTGGTGCTTAAGGCAAATGATCACATTAGAAGGAATTTGCCTCGCCCCTCCAAATTTGCTCCAAATTGGAGTGGGCCCTACATCGTGATAGAAGCCTTTGACAGCGGGTATTGCGAGATCATGAAGCCTAATGAAACAAATTGGTATGAGTTAGTTAATGCTAAATGGCTTAAGTCCTACTACTGCTGAAATTCACATTATTTGCTTAGGGTAGACCTCTCTAGTTGACCCATAGGATTTTGTAAATCCCTTGTACTTGGGTCCTTTCGATTATTACCTAAATAAATAGGGAGCTTTTCATCATAAATTCTTTCATTCTTTGCACATTTCACATCATAGCAGGAAAAATATACTTAGCAAACACAAATCCTACCATAGCAAATAAAGACATTATGCCAAATATCCATACACAAAAGATACTTAGAACATTGTTATACATACCCAAATACCAAATACTCAAATAACCATAGAGTTTTAAGATTATAAATTAGCTAGTCCAAAGTTATCCATCAAACACCAAAGTCAAAGGCAGCAGTCTTGTTGCGTTTGCAGAGGAAGGCAAGAATGCATTTACGATTCACAACATCATCAAGCCAAGTGTTCTTCACACCACTTCAGCTCTGCCTTAAGCTTGTTGAGTTCTGAAACGCGTTCCTTGCTCTTCTCCACCTTAGAGGGAGAGTGTGCCTCACAACCACAAAGAACTTGAGCCAAGAAGTAAACATGACTCAAGAAAGGATTCACAGGGAAGCCATGCCTGCCAGCCTCTCTAAGAACATCTCTCCAGTCGAAAAACAAAGACTCTGTGAGGTTGCTTATGTTCGTTGTCTCCATGTTACACAATGCATGACAAAGTAACCCAAAGGCGAATGCAAATCCCATTGAAAAAGGGCCAGTATTTGCGAGAAAGTTTGGGTACGCCTTCACAATCTTGTCAGCAGTGGGTTTCAAGTGGGAGAACACAAAAAAATGATTGTTTTCCACTTGAACCATGGTGTCACCCTTACTCATATAATCATGGACATAAAGCTTCGGCGGAAGTCATTGGCCACCAGGGCAGCCAGCATCTTTTGATAAGAAAGTTTTTCACCATCTTCGTTCTGTCCTGGTGCACTACTAGTGCCAGCCTCAGTGATGGTCTTAGCTTTTTCTGCGGATTGCCAACAACTAGAGGATCAGAAGCCATACCAACAAAGGAAAATGAAGGACGAGGATGAAGAAAGAAGTATAAGGAGGCTTACCATCATCAACAACACCATCTATCTGGGTATCTTTTTTAGCGACAAGGGGCTGTGTAACCATCAGTTCCAATGGAATCTCTGCAATCGGTATCTATGTCCAGATCATTATCTAAAGGCTCAGAGACGCCCTTTTGACTCTGCTCTACCGAAATAGCCTCATCCATAACAAGATCTAGAGGCTCATAGTCACTCTCATGCTTCTCCTCTCCGTCACCATCTTCTGAGCTCTCATCCAGCTCGTCATAGTCCTCGTCAACAACTTCATCTCTTTGCGAGTCCACATCGGAGTCACTATCCAGATTCTCCTCTTCTGAGGCACTAGGTCCAACATTGGGATCCTCTTCCTCAGCCATAGCAGCTTCAGGTTCTTCAAAAACCTTTCCTTTTATCTTTTTTTTTGTCTGCGAATTGGCGAAAGGGAGAAACAAATGAGTAGAAATTTTTGAAACCTTGGAAAGCCATGTCCATCTCACTTATGATAGAATTTAAGGAGGAAATAAACTCATCTAGACCTTTTGAAGGAGAGCCGTCTACGCTTTTATCAGCCTCACTAGCAGCTTGATTCAAATCAAAGTCTAAAGACATGAAAAAGAAAAGGGGAATGGGTATTTCTTTCTTTTACTTAATCAAAAAGGGAAGGAAAAGAAAAGAAAACAAACCAGTTCCAGCCAAGCCAACGCTCCTAGCAGTTGCATCCTCCTGCGGCAACACAAGAAAGTCTCAGAATCCAGCTTCATCAAGATGAGAGCAACGATAGATGACAAAACAAGAACTTACCTCAATCCCAGTTGAAGATGAATCTTGAATTTTCTTGATCTTCGATCTGGTGTCATAAAACTTTGTCACTGCTGGGCTGGAGGGAGTTGTAGGGGGCTTGGCGGCAAAAGCCTCAGCAAGAACTGTTGCAACAATAGAAGCTTTCTTGGTAAGACATGACTCGGACTTGCTTCTCTTCTTGGAAAGGCTCGGTTCAGCAACCTTCTTTCTTTTCTTCTTGCAAGACCCTTTCACAAGCTTAGCTGGGTCCTACTGCCCAGGAAGAGGCTTTATAGATTTGGCCTTGTTTAAAGACAACAGAATTGCTACCAGGGCGGCATCAGAATTATCAATCCCAATGGACATTTTGTTTCTCAAATGTGCCACTTTCCACTCTTTTTCCGGCCAATTGGGAAACCTCTCAATGCAATTATGGCAAACGATGTATGATGGGGTGGATAAGACAGATTCTCATAAGCAAGCCAATGAGGGTTCTTTCGCTTAAAGACGCTAGTTGTGGTGTGACGGATCATGTACGTCTTGAGTGTGGAATGATTAACCAATCGGGGGTTCTTGATCTGGTTCGGAGGCAAAAGAGCAACAGGCTAAGGGACTAGCTCGACAAATGACCCCAAGGCAACAATGCAGTTTTCCCAATGTTCTATCATGGCAAAAATCATAATGGGCTTAGCCGCAGTACCCATAAGCCTGAAAGTCCTGCCATCTTGGAATCTATCAACTTGGAACTCAGTCAGAAACTTCCTGATGGCCACTTCCCAAGGGTCAGTAGGGAAGCTGGAAACAGGGATCCCCTAATCAAATCCAAATTGTCTCAATGCAAACTGGGGACTGTAGTTCAAGACGCCCCATCCTCCTTTCAAAGACAAATATGCTATCATAGATGGAGTAAAGCTAATGATAGCTTCCATTCGAAGGATATCAGAGGTTGCAACATTCACTTCATGGAATCCGAATCCGAAGCAATAACAAGTTGCTCACTCAAGGGAGAAACCAAAGTATATGAAGGAACAGAAAATGAACCTGAGAACCAAGTGTATGGCATGAAGAGGAAAGCAGCATGAGCATCAAACATTGAATGGATTCTCGGCTTGAAAAGAGGTTTCTTGTTCACCCAGCCGCAGACTCTGGAATACTTGCCACACGGGGAGCCATCATGTTCCCACATTGAGTTGTAATTCTTGTCCACAGTTTCCTTATCTGCGAACTCCAGACCCAAGGCAGGATAGTGTTCCCAGATGAAAGTTTGTAACAATGGTATGCTCATACAAGTCTCGATCGTGTAGCGACCAACACCTCGCAGCTCGTCTTCATGAAATGTATCCAAATGGTGTTAAAGAGTCCCGAAAACTAAGGGGGCTAGAGGAATATAGTGGCTGCGGGAAATCTTCACAACAAGATAAGCAAGTTCAATCATGACTCTGTTGTAAGGGTAGCCTCTAAAAACAAACCTGCTCAGCCACAGTAGGATCAAGGCAGCCCTCCTCACTTCAATGTCCCACTTATCACCAGTGTCCTTAACATGGGCTATCCAAGTTGAATGCAACATAAAGTATTCACCATGCCATTTCTTTTTCTTATATCGCTTGGGGAGCCCAAGATTCTTTAAAAGGCTAGTTAAGATTTTTGTTTCTCTCGGGTTAACTCAACAAAGTGAGGATCAGTGTCACCAATGATGGCAACCAGAGTTGCGGCAGCAACGTCCTCAAGTGTCACAGTGATCTCGCCAAAAGCCGTGAGAAAGGTGTGATGACCCACATGCCATCTACGGGCAAGAAAGCCAATTAGCTCAGGATCAACAAAGAAAGAACAACGCCGCGAGAGGGAGAGGGCATTAAAGATACGAGCCTTCTACATAAGATCCCAGAAGCCTAGATCCGAAAGCTCTTGGGTAATCCAATCGACCTAAGAACCGTTTTCTCTAAGAGTACCATAGGAGAAAGTCATGACTAAAGGAGCGGCACTGAAATCTCCCCTGCGGATGTGGGACCAGGAGACCAAGTCAGGATCCTCTTTCCTCACTGTGTATTCATCGAGCAAATGGTAATTGCCGATCTGAGCCTTGGCGGACCCGAGGGCATTGCCCCTCTCAAACCATAAAAGGTCATCGCCGACCTCGACCCAAGCGTCATACAAAAGCCTGGGAATCTCCCCTTGTTTCTGCTTCTTCCTTTCTCATTGAGTAGGAGTGGCTAAGAAAAAAGGTCGAGTAAACCAAAAGGGGTTAGGATCACAAGGGTTGGTGTAAAGTGGTAACTCCCCTATCGCAAAAGAAAGAAGGAAAGAAGGGAAAACAACAAAGATTTATGACCGGAAAAGCGAAGGAGATCATACCCATTATGTGCAGTCAACTGGGAAGAATGCCGAAAGAGAAACTTTCAAGTCAAATACAGTGTTTGCAACATGCAATCAAGTGAGCAAAAAGCAACAATGTGACTTTAAAAGGAGTCGATGAAAGCAAAAGATTCATGAAGGAAGGAAAGTTCAAACCTTTCGAACATCAGAGAGCAAGCCGGAGACAAAAATCACAGTGGAGATTTCAACGAAGAAGAAGAAGATGGAGTAAAATAGAAAGAGAAGGAAAATAAAGTTGCAGAAGAAAACCAATGGTCTCCTGTCTTTCAAAAGTTTAAAAGACCAAAAGAATGAAGGAGTAAAAGCCAACCAATGGTAAAGGGCGCAATAAATAATGTGAAGGTAGCCCATCAATCAAAACTGACAAAAATGGAAAGGTGCAACTAAAAAAATGTCTGTCCAACAATTCTATCCCAAAATGAAGTCTTCCCCAAAAAGGAACTCTTTGTGCACCACGAAGCACTTATAGGGGAAAGTACCTTTTCAAAAACCATTACAAATAGGAAGTTGCGGAGCTCGAAGTGTAGAAATGAAGAGACCTCTCTGTCAATAGGTCACCAAAAAAAAAAAAAATTCACGACAAACGGGTGCAAGGCAGTCTATTGTCCTGCGCAAGCTGCGAATACCCGCCTAATTCAAAGTTATGTCCCCACCAAAGGGATATAACCATTCGGGTCGATTTTAATTGAGGCTCAAGTTTCTGTTGCAACAAGGAACTCTCACTCAAAGGGAGTTAAATGTTAGGGGTCAAAATCGGGAAGACCCAAGCCCACAAGAGCCTCTTCAAACACACGCAAAGGTTGGGCCAATTTATTTCTTACTCACACATATCCTCCTTGGCCCAACAAAAGACACACACAAATATTGGGTAAATGGGCTCACAAATATCTCACACACAAAAGGCCCATTTCTCTTACCCAATAGCCATAGTCCCTAAACACATGTAACACAAGGGCAATCTCTCTCTCAAACATACAAAGTCCCTAAGCACATGTAACACAAAGGCAATATTCTTCCAAAGGTGATAAAACCCAAAGCACATGTAACACATGGGTCACCTTCTCTACATGGCAAAGGTCCTTAGCACATGTAACACATTGGACCTTGCCACTCTAACACTTATTCTACATAGCAATGGCCCATAGCACATGTAACACATTGGGCCTTGCTACTTTACTATCTCTTTTATGCCCAAAAGCATTGTCCATGGCACGTTGGGCCTTACTACTTCATCAACTATTCAAGTGGCACAAAGACAAGGAGCACAGATGACAAAGTCTTAATCTCCTGCCGCAACATGACAAATCCTAGCTACTGCAGATAACATCTCAAGGGAAGTATTTTAATTAATTCGAATTTCTCTATATTTATCTTTTTATGGTAGGAGTTAGTGCTAATTAATCACACTTGCAGGATTAAATCGTGGACCAAGCCCACGCTGAGAACTAATTGGAAGCGTGGATTGGCGGCAAAAAAAAAAAGGAATCTGCCCAAATTATCATCTTTGCAGAGGGACAACCATGCTTGGTGACTGATCCTTAACACAAAAATGGTAAATGGGCTGCAGAAAATGGAATCAAAACAGGCTGGTTGACTTTGAAGCGAATCCTCAACCACTTTAATGAGGAAAGCGACACTACCTATAACGATACTTGCTTGCTAAAAGCGGGACCGATTCAAAAATATGGAAACAACCATTGTTAGCATTCTCAAATCGGAAGGTCTTCTTTGCTATGGATCAAAGATGTCGATTCCCTGATTTGATTCCAAATCAGCAGGAATCAATGTTGAACGGACCATTGGGCAAGAGCTCCGACCGGGCAAAGAGATGACTATAAATGGTGATTTCCAGTTGAAAAAAAGCATCACATACATCACATACAACCTAGCCAGCATTATCTATCAAGAACAATTCATCATCATCCTTTTCACTCAAGCACAACAAGTAATCAACCAAGAAATCAGTCCCGTTTCTCCAAATCAGTGCTTTCCTCTCATCGTTGAAAGCTTGTATTTTGATTCCATATTTCTCACTGTATTCCTTCTTCTTTCTTCCAAAATCCCACCTTCTAGTTGTTACCCACAAGTTCTAAAAGTTAATGAGAAGTTTCTGATTTATTTCATACCAAGAAAATATATTTTGGTATTACTACTCTTCTTTTTCATCCTCCTCAGTTTCTCTTTAAAAGCTGAAGTTACTCTTTTCCTGCTGTACGAATCACTCTTTGGCAGAGGATTTCACTTGCAATTCTTGGGCTCCATCTTGTAAAACTCGATTCTTCTTCTGGGGAAATTCAGGCTGGCTTGAATCCAATACCGAGCCGCACTAGGCCTTGCAATTACACAAAAAGGCTCCCACATTCCCCTTTTCATCTTATTTTCTTTCTCCTCTAAACCTTTTTTTAAAGAACTTTTCACCCATATTCATGATACACAGGAAAATTTATTGGTTTAACAATTATAACTTATCTAAAATTTCAAACTAGGACACTCTTGAAAAGGATGAGAAAGAGCTTTTTATTTTTAATTGATGCAGCAAGTATTTTTTGGAATATAGAATTCTCGATTTTTATTTCTTCTTCTATTTTTTGGATTTCATATTCTTTTGCAAAATTAATGATTATAAAAAATCATAATACTACTATCAACTAATTTTAACCTTACATTATTAGTAATTTTGGTTATCAAATTTCTCATTTATGGTTTCTAATTAGAAAGCTAAACTATACTATTATCAAGAAATTTAGGAACCTTATATGCTTAGTAACTTTATCAATGGTGAATGTTATTAAAATTTTAATCTAAGATTATTAAAAACATTGTAGTGAATAATTAAAGAGATATTTAGGCCAAACAAAGAATAATTAAAGAGATATTTAGGGTTAAAAAATAGTGAGCTTAATTTATTGATATATAGATTGATGGTTAGTTAAAGTTCTTATATATATAGAATTAGGAGTTTAATTTTTTTTATTATATTCTATGTGTATATGTTAATCAATCTTAATGTTTCATGAATATTTTCAAAAAAATTTATTCTTATTTTTGTATTCTGATATTACACCGTAATACATAATTTCACCATTTCAATCTGTTCAAAACAAATCTAACAATTCAACCAAATACACTCGAACCTGTAAGTCAAATTTGTATAAGGTTATAACTAAACTTAATCCAACATGAGGAAATATAAAATTAGATGCACAAAATTGGTTCTTAATTACTAATTCACCTGTCCATTTTTTTTTTGGTGATAGAGAAATTAAATTTATATGCTATCTATGCGTATCTTTACCAAGTTAAAGCAAAATTAAAATTGATATATTTCTATTACTCTACCAAAATGAATAATCAATGTGATCTAAAATAACATAGCAATACAGTAATGATCTTATTTGAGGTCACAAAAAAAAAATCTATAATGATCATAAAAAAAGCATAACTACTTTCAACTAATTCAATAACCTTACATCTTACATTCTTAGTAATTTTGGTTACCAAAATTTTCTTTTATGGTCACTAATTAGAAAGATTATTGAATTATCATGAAATTTAACAACCTTACATGCTTAGTAACTTTATCAATGGTGAATGTTATGAAATTTTTTTAATCTAAGGTTGCTAAAATAGTTGTAGTGAATAATTTAAGAGATATTTAGGGTTAAAAAATAGTGAGCTTGATATATTGATTGATGGTTAGTTAAAGTCCTTGTATATAGAATTAGGAGTTTATTTTATTATTTTATTCTGTGTATATGTTAATCAATTTTAGTGTTTCATGAATATTTTCAACAAATTTTGTTCTTATTAGTGTTATTTTGATATTACACCGTAATACCTAATTTCACCATTTCAATCTCTCCAAAATAAATCTCACAATTCAACCAATCACACCGGACCTGCAAGTCAAATTTGTTATAACTAAATTTAATGAAACATGAGGAAATATTAAATTAGGTGTACAAAATTGGTTACTAATTCATATATCCTTCATTTTTTTGGTGATAGAGAAATTAAATTTATATGCTATATATGCGTATCCTTGGCAAATTTGAAGCAAAATTAAAATTGATATCTCGCTATTACTCTACCAAATTAATGAATGATCAATGTGATCTAAAATAAGATAGCAAAAGAGTAATGAAAGGATGATCTAATACTAATCTTCAAATAAAAGTATAATTTGTCCAAAAACAAAAGAAATTGAATTGAACTTCTTTCTTAACTTATCTCCAATCCATTTCGCTCAAATTAAAATTTTCACTCATAATTATTCTTTTATACCTGATTATTTCTTTCTCGCAATTACTACAACTCTCATTTACATATATTAAACCTAAACCACAAAACATAGAATCTCATATACAATGGTTTCTTTGATTATACTAACTTTTGTGATATAAGTTTATTTGGGCCAAAAGTTATTCAAATTATTTTATAGATGAAGAAGAGCATAGCCAATGCAATAAGAAAAAAGAAGAAAGAATTTCACCAAAAAAAGAAGGAAGAGTTTTTTTCTAAATGTTTCAAATAGTTTTTTTTCCTAGAGAAATTCAAAGAGGTTTTAAAATAAAGAAAAGTCTTTATCAGTAATATAATTGCTATGATATGAAAATCTTTAACTAAAAATTAGCACTACTAATAATACTGATTAAGATTTGCTATTGTTAAAAGATCAAATACCATGAATCACCATCATTTTTTTTTTTTAAAAAAGCCTTTTCTTCTCAAACAAAGTTGGGTTGGAAAAAGAAAATAATAATATGCAAAACAATAATTATGAGTGAAAATATATAAACTTTTTCACTCACTTAATATAGATGGTTTAAATTTTTTTTATGGATGAAATAAATGGTTTAAAATTTAATAAGGGGTATTATTAGAATGTACATTCCTGATCTCTATGTTGTATGATTGTGGGCTATACATCATACATATGGATCTCCATCATGTATTGTTTTGCCGGGAAGGTTTGTGTGAATACTTACTTAAATTCTGTCTAGAATTTGTTTTATCAATGTTGTAATCTTTTTCTATTTTCTCTTGTGCAGTGAATAAAAAAATGGAAATAGTTGCTCTCAAGGAATCTTAAAGGATTTGTTTTCTTTTTGTTTGCTTTAGTTTTTTTTTATTGAATAAATTCTAATTTGATTTCCATTTTAATATTTGCCGGGCAGGTGTCATGCGATCATTTATTCCAGTTGGCTTGAGGTAACATATTTCTGTTTCTTGTCATTTTTTTCTTTGGTTATCTAGTTTTTTCCTGTAATTTTGTTGTATTTCATTAAGGTCTATGGCAATGCGCGAATGAAGTTGTCGATTTATTATTGATAGCATGTTTTTATGTATTTTTTAATTTTGGATTTTTAAAATCAAGATAAAAGATCGTGTAAACCTTTCAAATAAAAAAATATTGTTGTTTCAATATTTGCTAATTGTAGACACCGAAATTTAATTTAGGCTAAGTCTAAGTTTAGTTTTGGTTTAAACCCAGTGATGTGGCCTGATTAGGTTTGGGTTAAATTTATGAGGTTGGTTTTGGGCTGTAGTAATTATTTATTTTGGCCAGTTAAGTAGGTCAAATAAATTTTTATAGCACATGTTAAATAAGTCTGTGTTGGAAATTTCCTGGTAGTTTCCTACCATGACTTGCTCCAAAAGAATTTAGGATATTTTCTTGGAGTATTGGCCTATATAAAGGCTCCCTTTTCCCGACCCTAGGTTAGACACACAGACAGACACACGTTAGAATCCCTAGCCGCTAACCTAATTCCGTTGAACATAAAATTCAAAGAGCTTTTCGTTCTTCTTCATTAGGTATCAAATTCATCTGCTATTCCCTTGGACCTGCAAAGTATCGCTGATGTTACAAGGTATAGTTTGTACCTTAGTCTTCCTGTGGGTCATATAACTCATGCCTTTTTCCTTATTTTTCAATCCGTTTGATTTTAGTTTTTTATTCTTTTTTTTATCCTTTCTTTCGTTAACTTTTTTTTGTATTTCAATCTGTTTGTCTTTTTTCATTTTGTCAATTCTTATAATCTCATAATTAGGGTCTCGTTTGATTATTTTTTTTATTATAATTTTGTCGGGCCCGTTTGTCAATTTATTGCCATTCGTTTGAGTTTTTGGTACTAACATGTTTTCAGATTGTTTAATCATCATTTGCTTAGCTTTTTTTTATACCTCAATTTACAATTGAGGGTAAATTGGTCTTCACATAAATATAATCAAGATGTGTGGTCAGGATTAAATCAAAAATCCTAAAGAAACTTAGTTTCTGCACCACCCTGATTCAAATTGAATTAGGAAAATCTTGTAATTAATTGCAAGGGCTGAAATTTATTAATTATTAAATAAATAATAATTATCTTTCAGAATAATTATTATTAAAATTACCATCTATGCCGCCTTTACCTAGGAGAGTGGCAAAGAAAATCAATCAGAAGCAGTTTCCTTGAATATTGCTGTCTACTAGGGAGGCAAGCAGTAAAACAGGGAAATAGCTTATCATCTACCCATGAGATGAAAAATACCTCATGGACTCACACAAAGTCGTCTCCTATGAAGAGGAGAGGCTGCCCTCTTCCTAGAGGAGAGTAATTTTTCTCTTTCTGCAGGAAGGAGGCAGAGAGTTAAAGTTTTTCAACAAGAGAAACATCTACCTACGTGAGAGAGGCATGAGATTTTCAACCTCAGACCTCCTTAATATAGTCGACGTACCATAGTGGAGGAATCGCCTAGCCATTTTCCTCTCCCCGGGAGGCGAAACTGCAACTTTGTATTTTGTTCAATTAAGGACAAAAATAGCAAAATTGGTCATATAAGAGGCTAGAGAATTTGATTTCTACCAAGGAGCATACCATGATGATCCTTGAGCTATGTAGATCATCTTGGTAAAATTTCACCTTATTCTGACATCGGTGTAAAAACTTTTGCCTGATTTTCAAATAAGGACATTTTGGGGAGTGAAACCAAGTTCACCATGAAGGAGAGCTCAAATTGACTTGAAATTTTTTCCATAGTCTTATGGAGATAATCTAAGCCTACTGGTGAAATTTTGGCTTATTCCAACTTCGTTTGCAACTTTTGCATTCTTTTCAGTTAAGGACATATGGCTTTGTCACCCCGGTTTAAGCCATTTTCTTAACTAAGTGTTATTTTCATGATTTGAAAAGCAAAATATGACTAAGTATGAAGAATTTCGTGGTGTTGATGATCAAAGTCCAAATCATGATGTCAGGAGGCTACTACTTAGTCATATTAGTTGATTTCAGCACAAAAGAAGCAACGAAGGCATATTGAAGTATGATAAGGAAGAGGGGAGGATTCGCCATCAACTATCTAGGAGGAAGATTTCCATCTCCCATCTAAGAGTGTGACGCCTTGGCATCCTTTTCTTCCATCTCCCCAGTAGTTGGAAGCAATCAGAAGAAGAAGGAAGTTTCACTGCACCTTCCTGGGAGCTGTCATCAACCTAGGAGGAGGATATCGCCTTCTTCAGCAAGTAAAGCCCATTAAATGCAAGGTCCATGCCACCCCCTATGTAAAGGGATCAACTCTAGAGCTTCAAACACACATTAACAGCTCCTGAAGCTACAAACTTGCTCCGCGCAAAAAACCAAGCTCCGTGCTTATTTTCTCTCTGGCTCTGCGCCATTTTCCTTTTGTTCATCACGAGTTCTTACTCGTTCTTCATATTTTTCTTGTTTAGATCCTGTCTCAGGACATTCAAACACTCTTTTAGTGTTTTTCTCTTGTTTCAATCTTGTCTCCGAACACAAAAACACTGTATTCGTGTTTCTCTTTCATCAATAACAATCAAATTGTTATTTTCTTTCAAATTCAATCAAGAACAGATCTCACAGATCTGATCCAGTCAGAGGAAGAAAAAGAAGGCCCAGTTATGAAGAACAATTTGATCGAGCCAAAAACAACCCTATTTTTATGGCTATTTTACTATGTTTTTGGATCTATTTATGCTTAAATATATGTCATTTTGTTAATATTTGTGTTTTGAGTCTTTATGAGATGTGAAATTGAGAATTTGTTAATTTTCACTATTTTTGGAGCTATTTTGATGACTTTTTACACATATATTAGTAAAGTAATTTTGAGTATAGATTTGGAGATTCGAAGTTCGTGTTTGAAGATTTATTGAAGACAATTTGAAGATTTGAAGACCGTTGAAGAATAATTTCAAGAGCAAGAATTGAAGAATGGAGCTTTAATTGCGAAGGATTGAAGACAAGCCATGAAGAAGCCCGGAAGCTAGGGAATTTTGGATATTTAATATTGGAAAATACTCAGACCATATAAATCATTAATTGGAATTAAAATCCCAATTAATGACTCCTATATTCAAGGAAATATCCAAATCCCGTATATTCCTGATTCTAATCCTAACAAGATTAAGATTCAGCGCAGTCTCGGTAGAAAAATCATAACTTTCTGCTCAGACCTCCGTTTTAGGCCTGTGAGTAGGCGTTGGAAAGCTAACTTCGAGATCTACAACTTTCCTTTGAAGTCCAAGACCCAGTTCTGCCATCTTCAAGCCCAAAAATGACGTCAAAGTCCCTGCACGAATCCAGAATTTTTCAGGATCCTATTTTAACTTGGATTCTACTCTAGGAAAACTTTTAATCTAACTTAGACTCTAAGTTAGACTCAAAAACGTTCTAGATTCTTATCCTACTTAGAATTGGATTTTCTAGGGTTATTTCCACTATAAATAGCCACCTCCTGTAACACAAATCACATACCTACACACACAATATCTAGATAATTTTCTCTTCTTCTTTCTCTCTTCTAGTTCTAGTTTTTCTTCTAGTTTTAGGGCTAGGGTGCCGCACCCCCTCTTTGCATAGAGAGGGGCGACAACCCTAGGTTACTCAAGAGGAAAATTTCGCTTTCAAGTCCTGTAAGTTTTCTTCTTATTCTTTGGATGCTCACTTAATTCATGAGTGAGTAATCCTTTTCTTTTCTCCAATGTTAAATTTAATTGATCTCTTGACTTATATCATGGTGAGATTTTGTGCTTTTATATGAAAATTAATAGGGTATTTCTTAATATCTCTGCATGAATTCTATGTTGTTTGTTTTGATAGATTGAAGCATGCACTTTCTTGATAAATTAAGTAGCATTAGCTAAATTAAATCTTGAAGGATCTTCGGATTTAATTGTTTGGTAGCAATTGGAAGCGAAGGATCTTCCTTCCAAGGGATTTAAGAATCTTTGACCAATTTTTAATTGCCCATTGTGCTTGTAAATTACTAGATCTTAATGCTTTATTCTTGAGTAATTATCACATTGGATCAAGAGGTACTTGTTTAAAGAATAGAAGGGATAATTCACACTAGATCAAGAGCTTTATCTAATTAAGGTAATTTAGGATTAAATTCCAAGCAAGCTATCCATTGTTTTCATAATCTTTAGATATCAATGATCCGTGTTATTGTTGTCAAGAGGGATATTAATTCTATGTTGGAGGGTTCTCTTAATTATTTTCTCAAATAATTCTCTGCTTTTAATTAATTGTTTTCTTTAATTTTCTTGATTGTTTTCTTAGATAATTTTAATTATTAGTTTGATTTGATTTAATTTTACTTTAAAAACCTTCTTTATTTTATTTGTTTGTTTTAAGAAAAAGAATAATAACCTTTCTCTCTGTGGGATCGACTCCTACTTGCCCTAGCTATCTTTAGTTAGTAATTGTTGGGATTTTTATTTTTATGATTTGCCGACGACCGATCATAAATTTTGGCGCCGTTGCCGGGGAGATTGTGTTTTATTTTTCTTTTTCTTTTTCTTTTCTTGTTCGATTCGATTTACACTTGATCATCTCTGTTTTGTAGGAAAAATCCAATGGAGCAACAACGTTTGTTAAGAGAGCTGAATTTCAACTGTGAATTGCCGCCACTCTGCATTGACTATCCAGTCATGGACATGTCATACAAGCTGAATTCTGGAGTGATCTGCATGCTGCCAATCTTTCAAGGAGAGTCTCATGAAAACCCTCGTGAGCACTTACAAAATTTCTTTATATGGTGCGGTGCGACCTTTGGGATGCCTAAAGAACAAGCGAAACTTCGAACTTTTCCTTTAACATTGGAAGGAAAAGCAAGAAGTTGGTTCTTGACTCTGCCATCAAAATCCATAACTTCTTGGAAGGAGATGGAGACAGTGTTCCTGAACAAATATTTTCCAGAGGCCAAGCGAGCTGACGTAAGAAGGAGAATCACAACCTGTCAACAACTACCTGAAGAGAGGTGGCACCAATACTGGGAGAGATACAACAAAATTTGCGCAAGTTGCCCTTACCACAACCTGAGTGAAGCACTGCTGATTCAGAACTTTTATGCCTATATGAAGATCGAACCTATGTTGATGCTTCTAGTGGAGGAAGTCTAACACTCAAAACCCTTGAAGAAGCAAGGAAACTACTCAACACTATGACAGAAAACATCCACCAGTTCAACATGACGGATGAACACTCAACAACCAAATCATTAGAGAGGGAATTTCTCACCAAAATAGAAGAAAGAATGGATCGCTTGATACTGCGATTTCCTCTCTCGCGAAACAACAAGAGACCGCCACCAAGATGTTCACACAGTTTTTGAGTATGCAAAGAGAACCTCAATGCATACCTCAATTTGTCCAATCACCCTTGAATTCGACCCAACAAGGTTATGCAATCAATTCAATCGAAGGAGCTCAACAGTGGAATGCGCTAAAGACGGAGTCACTTGATGTTCCACTTCCACCTCCGATATCACCTCCAGCACCACCACCAGATGCCGTGCCCAACATTCAATTGCCAAAGAGAGAGGAGTTTTCAACCAAAAACAAGAAGGGTCAGCGCACTTCACCAGCAACCGCTGCTCAAATTCAATCAGAAGAAGAATGGATGGAAGAGATGCAAGAGAAGTATGATCCAATACCATTTCCTCAAAGGTTTGCAATGCAACTCAATTCACTACGGAATATAGAGGTAAATATTCCATTGCTTGATAAAGTTGTCAGAAAACCCAGGTACGCGAACTTTCTCAAAGAATTATTCATGACTAAGAGTAAGTTTTCTGAAAAATATGCTTGCATGAATGAGAATGTATCTGCTACATATCAGAGAAAATTGCATCATAAATGCCATGATATAGGATCGTTTTATATTCCTTGTAAAATAGGAAAGAATAAGATAGAAAATGCTATGTGTGAATTTGGTTCTCCAATTAACATCATGCCTTATTTTGTCTATTCATAATTGAAAATTGAACCTGTGACTAAAACTAATCTGACTATACAATTTGCTGATAGAACTAACATTAAACCTGAGGGTTTAGTCGAGGATGTTTTAGTGCAGATTGGAGATTTTGTTTTTCCTGCAGATTTCTATGTCCTGAAGATGAATGAAGATGACCATCATCTACCTCATTTGCCGTTGCTGCTAGGAAGACCTTTTCTTGCCACAGCCAGAACAAAATATGAAGTCCACGATGGAAAACTCAGCATGGAATTTGATGGGAAACTCATTGAATTCAATATTTATGAAGCCATGAAATCTCCTGCTGAGATACATTCTATCTGTGCCATTGATGCCATTGAAATTTGTTCTGAACAAGTTCAATCACTTCACCATGAAGATGAACTTGAATTGGTACTTACAAGGAGCCTAGATGAAGAAGAAATCGAGGAAGCAGAAGTCTTGATGCTAGAAGAGGTAGCCAAAAGCGCAAGGGAATATCATGAGGCATCGATCGAAGCGACATCATCATGGGAGGAACCCGTCCATTCTGAACCAAGTAAGGTTGAAGGTGAATTTCATGATGTTGTCGACATTCCAATTGTGAAGGAAGTTGAAAGAGTGTCAAGTGAAACAAGGGATGGTTTGGAACCATATGAACTTGATTCGACAAACTTCTCTCAATTTTTCTTCAGTGACGATGGTGTTCCTAGCATGGCTGGCGTCCCTACTCCACCAATGGAAGTCCCCAAGATTGAGAAAGCAGATATCAAGATGGACATCCCTCCATGTTCTCGTCCAAGACTTGTCAAGTCCAAAGAAGAGCCACCAGATAATGAGCAACTCGGACATCTCGAGCCAAAAGACACAATCGTGTTGAATTCTGTTGACAACCAGCTTTTGGAACATGAAGATCAAGATTTTTTGGGAATCAACAAACTTCTTGAGTCTGAATGCTTTGAAGATATCAAACACGCGGAAAGGATATCTATGTATCAATTCTTTCTGGAGGACAAGAAGATTTGCCAAGACGAGGATACTTTTCAAAGGCACGAAGGGAGTAATGCCAATCAAGAATGCCAGAAGCACCCATTGCATCAACCTCTCACGGCGACAAAGATGTCATTGTCATTCCTAGCTATTCATGGAGTCACCCTCAACAAAATTGGTGATTTCTTTCCTTATCTCTTCTTTTATCTTTCATATTTTTGTGCTCATATTCTTCCAATATCATCATATTTGCTTTATGCTTTGAAGTAGTATGATCCACCCTAACAAAGGAAGAGGAAGGAAAGTCTAGCCAAAGACATTAAAGAAAGGCGCTGCTTGGGAGGCAACCTAAGGATTTACTAACATGTTAATTTTCTTTTTAGTTTTGTTTTCTTTTTCTTTTTAGGATTCCAAATTAAGGAAACAAGTCGAACAATTGGAGCTTATGTTTTGAACAATTGCAAAGGAAACCGAATGAAAGCCCAAAAGAGGGGAGCAAAGGATGGAATTTTCGATTGAGCCAACCTAGCCAAATTATGATCGAGCCTACCATCGGCCATCCACGCCATGCCACCTCTAGCCCATGCCACATAAATAGAGAAGCTTTCTTAAACTCATCTCCATTTATTTTTTCTTTGCATTGTTTTGCTTTGAATGATTATTGCTTGATTGATTGCCTATTCCTTGATTTGAATTAGTTGTTTGTATTTCTTTTCTATGTTTTCTATGCTTTGACTTGGATCTTTATAATGACTCATATGCCATGAATGCCATGATTAATGCTTTGAATTGCTTGAATTACTTGATTGGATGCATACTTTCTTTGTGAGTCAAGTATTTCATTAGCATAGTCATCACACTTATGAGGGACACAACACACACATGTGTATTTACATTGAGGACAATGTGTCTTTTAAGTGTGGGGGGGTGAATACTTGATAGGGTTATTACTTGAATAATTGAGTCATATGATAGTCCTTGTTTGCATGAGAATTTCGGATAAAATTTGATTGTTTTTGGATTAATCTTATTTTCCCCAATTTTTGACAAATTTTTTCAAAAATTGATTTTTGATGATAAAATTTCGAATTTTTCAAACTTTTTGAATTTTCATACATATTTTGATTAATTTATGATTGATGAATGCTTAGAATTTTAATAATATTTGATTTATTGATTGAGTTATAGCATGTTGTTTGATTTCTTAGAATTAGGTATAATTGAAGTTTGTGATATGATCTTATTTATTAATTGCTTCTATGATTATCTATTTCTAGAACTTGTGTTCAATCTTGATTGAAATTATGATTGAGAAAGTATGTCATGGATATATGTCAAGAATAAGTGTGGGGGACTACTTATATAAAGGGTAATTAAAAAAAAATTGTTTTCATAAAAAGAAGTGTTTTCATGATAGAGGAGAAGAGGTATTTCTGTAAAAATATAAAAAAAAAATCCATTGTTGTCACTCTTTTCTTAAACAAAAGGAGTTAGTAACCCTTGGAAAGAGGATAAGAGGCATGGAATTACAGAAATATTGTCCCTCTAAAAAAATAAAAGAAGGAGTCCTTCTAGAGTGCTAGTAGCCTAAAAAATGGGAGTTAGTAACCCCAAATCATGAACACTTTGAGGTTAGTAACCTCAATTTTCTAAAAACAATTACCCTTGAAAATCTATTATAACCCACAATGACCCTTGATTTATATTTATGACATTGCAATCTTTTGAGTAATGGAGAAAGAGAGGAAAACATGAGCTTATAGAAAGAAGTAGTTATAGAAAGTGAAGAATGGTAAGTGATTAAAGCTACTTTGATTATGGCTACTTAAGAATGATGATGCCTGTTGTTACTTGATCTTTGGATTAAGTATTACTCTTATTTATTGTTATTTTGATGTTATGATTAAATTGATTCTTTGATGTATGTATGAATTCAAATTGATTTCTTGAAAAATTGGTTTTTGATTAACTTACACATTGATTTGCTAAGGGACTAGCAAAGTTCAAGTGTGGGGGAAAATATGATCGAGGCAAAAAAACCATATTTTTATGGCTATTTTACTATGTTTTTGGATCTATTTATGCTTAAATATATGTCATTTTGTTAATATTTGTGTTTTGAGTCTTTATGAGATGTGAAATTGAGAATTTGTTAATTTTCACTACTTTTGGAGCTATTTTGATGACTTTTTAAACATATATGAGCAAATTAATTTTGAGTATAGATTTGAAGATTCGAAGTTCGTGTTTGAAGATTTATTGAAGACAATTTGAAGATTTGAAGACCATTGAAGAATAATTTCAAGAGCAAGAATTGAAGAATGGAGCTTTAATTGCGAAGGATTGAAGACAAGCCATGAAGAAACCCGGAAACTAAGGAATTTTGGATATTTAATATGGAAAAATACTCAGCCCATATAAATCATTAATTGGAATTAAAATCCCAATTAATGACTCCTATATTCAAGGAAATATCCAAATCCCGTAGATTCCCGATTCTAATCCTAACAGGATTAGGATTCAGCGCAGTCTCGGTATAAAAATCATAACTTTCTGCTCAGACCTCTGTTTTAGGCCCGTGAGTAGGCGTTGGAAAGCTAATTCTTGAGATCTACAACTTTGCTTTAAAGTCCAAGACCCAGTTCTGCCATCTTCAAGCCCAAAAACGACGTTGAAGTCCCTGCACGAATCCAGAATTTTTAAGGATCCTATTTTAACTTGGATTCTACTCTAGGAAGACTTTTAATCTAACTTAGACTCTAAGTTAGACTCAAAAACGTCCTAGATTCTTATCCTACTTAGAATTGGATTTTCTAGGGTTATTTCCACTATAAATAGCCACCTCCTGTAACACAAATCACATACCTACACACACAATATCTAGATAATTTTCTCTTCTTCTTTCTCTCTTCTAGTTCTAGTTTTTCTTCTAGTTTTAGGGCTAGGGTGCCACACCCCCTCTTTGCATAGAGAGGGGCGGCAACCCTAGATTACTCAAGAGAAGGATTTCGCCTTCAAGTCCTGTAAGTTTTCTTCTTATTCTTTGGATGCTCACTCAATTCATGAGTGAGTAATCCTTTTCTTTTCTCCAATGTAGAATTTAATTGAAATCTTGAATTATATCATGGTGAAATTTTGTGCTTTATATGAAAATTAATAGGGTATTTCTTAATATCTCTGCATGAATTCTATGTTGTTTGTTTTGATAGATTGAAGCATGCACTTTCTTGATAAATTAAGTAGCATTAGCTAAATTAAATCTTGAAGGATCTTCGGATTTAATTGTTTGGTAGCAATTGGAAGCGAAGGATCTTCCTTCCAATGGATTTAAGAATCTTTGACCAATTTTTAATTGCCCATTGTGCTTGTAAATTACTAGATCTTAATGCTTTATTCTTGAGTAATTATCACACTGGATCAAGAGGTAATTGTTTAAAGAATAAAAGGGATAATTCACACTAGATCAAGAGCTTTATCTAATTAAGGTAATTTAGGATTAAATTCCAAGCAAGCTATCCATTGTTTTCATAATCTTTAGATATCAATGATCCGTGTTATTGTTGTCAAGAGGGATATTAATTCTATATTGGAGGATTCTCTTAATTATTTTCTCAAATTATTCTCTGTTTTAGTTAATTGTTTTCTTTAATTTTCTTGATTGCTTTCTTAGATAGTTTTAATTATTAGTTTGATTTGATTTAATTTTACTTTAAAACCTTTCTTTATTTTATTTGTTTGTTTTAAGAAAAAGAATAATAATCTTTCTCTCTGTGGGATCGACCCCTACTTGCCCTAACTATCTTTAGTTAGTAATTGTTGGGATTTTTTTTTTTATGATTTGCTGACGACCGATCACAATTGTTTGTGGATCCAATGATTTAAATGCTCCGGTGTGACTTTGATCCAGTCCCCACAATCGCTCTGATCTTTTAATCTGCTGCTTCGCGTGCCAGATCCAGTTCTTTACAACCTTTTTGTCAATTTCAGCAAATTGACTGGCACGCCCCTATGCTGTCATAAAGAATTCTCCACGAAAACCCTAGCAAAAGATTTTTGGCGCAACATCTCTTTTTGGCACACCTAGTGGGACACAACAAACAGTTTGTCTTCCCTCTTTGGCGCCTTCCCCTCTCTCTGTCTCTCTACATAGTCGGCGATCCCTGGGTTTTCTTCTCCTAGTCTCTCAGCAAGGTGTCCGCCTCACTCAAAGGTCCACACCAACTTACTCCCCTCGACGCCTGAAGCAGGACAAGATAGCAGATATCTCCTCCTTCAACGCCTCCAGGGTATATTTTCATTACTTTTTCTTTTATTTTTATTTACGTTTTAAGTTTTACTAAGTGGCACACATGCCGCCTAAGGTTGATGAAGGCAGATCAGGTCATGGCATGCAAACCAGAAGCAAAGCCGTGGCTGATCCTTCACAGTTACCTTTAGATCCTGATTCAAAGATCCTGCTACAATATCTCACTGAAGCCATGAATGAAATTTGTTTGGCACATGAGCAGAAGATCCAACAACTCATAGGATCAATGGATCAGATGAATAGATCTCATGACCAACTTAAGGAGCAAATGATGCAAAATCGAGAAAACATCATGGCTCAGATTGGTTAAGTAGAAGATAGACTCGGGGGGCAGATCCAACAAGTAGCCAAAGATCCGAGGCAAGTTGACCTCCCTGCACTTCTCCCTTCACCTGTGGCGCCACCTCACCATAATGGTGCCAACCAAGTGAGATTTCCACCTCAAGTGGAAGTGGTTGGTAACAACAACTTACCACCTCCTAGGCAGGGAGCAGTATGGGGTGAGAATGAAGCTGATCTCATCCCAGGACACCAGGAGGCAACAGATCACGCCCCTGACAACGCAGAAGAGGAAATCAATCATGTTGGTCCTCGAGCTGTGGCCTATATACTACCTCATGTGAGGAATGGTAATGGCAATGGCGCAAGGAATTGTCATCAACGCCAACCTGCTCCACGCCATCCACCTCAAGTTGCTGAGGTATAAGGACCAGTCAATCAGAACCACATCAGGGAGATGATTGAAGATATGATTGGCCCACCCTATAGGAGAGTAGGCAGGCAATCCTTCCAAGCCTTATTCTAAGGAGTATGATAGACTCTATCCTCTCCCTCGTGGATACAAAGTCCCTGACTTCACTTGTTTCTGCGGAACTTCAAGTGAGCAGACGACTCTAGAGCACATTGCTCGCTTCACTGTGCAATGTGGAGAGGCTAACTCTGGCTACCACAAGCTCCGATTGTTTCCTAACTCTATCACAGGAGCAACTTTCACGTGGTACATCAACCTACCACCCAAATCAGCAAGGACTTGGGAAGAAATGGAGAGGTTATTCCATACACAGTTCTACAGGACTGAACCAGAGGTCTCCATGGCTGACTTGTCACGCCTCTATCAAAAGAAATGGGAGTCAGCTGAGGAGTACTTAGCTTGCTTTAAGAAGCTAAGGAACAGGTGTCGCACACCTCTCCAGGAGGTAGAGTTCGTGCGCCTAGCTCAAAATAGACTTGACATAGAACTTCGAAAGAAGTTCGAAGGAGTTGACTTCAGAGACTTCTTCGAGATGTCAACCAAGGTGACTAAATATGAGACTCTTCTACGAGAGGAGAATGAAAGAAGTTCATCTTATGGCACTTACTATCAAGAGCCAAATGTTGAACTTGGAATAGCTGAGGTCAAAGCTCATTGGCCTATTGAGTGTCCATGTCTGATAAAGGCAAGAGTGGACACCCTCAGACCCAGGAGAAGTTTGCTGCTATGTAACAGATACAAGCAGAGAATAAACCTTATGATGGAAGCAAGACTTATTCATTTGACACCTCAAAAACAAATGAAGTCTTTGACTTCCTACATAAGTCCGGCATGATCAATCTACCACCTGGGCATGTCCTTCCTTCACCTGAGGACATCAAAGGGAGAGAGTACTGCAAGTACCATGACTCCTGGAAGCATCCAACCAACAACTGTACTGTGTTCAAGGACATAGTACAAGAGAAGATAGAAAGGGGAATACTAAAGTTCCTCGAACCTCTCAAGAAGGATATGGGAGTCAACAAGGATCCATATCCAGCTCCTATACACATGGTTGCATTTAATCTTCCAAAAGATGGACAACTAACCAGTGGGGATGCAAAGGAAAAGCAGGATTCTCTACACCACATGTCCTTACATGGACATGAGAGTGGCGCAGAAAGCAACAAAGAGGGAGATGCTTCCTTCCTCCTAGGAGATGCCTTTCTCAAAGAGGGAGATGCCTCCTACCTCCTAGGAGGCGTCACCTCCACCATAACTCCTGATGATCTTGCTAACGCCTTAGAAGAATTGATGAACAAGATGGAAGCTAGAATCCAAAAAATGATCTAGGAACAAATAATCAAGAATGAGAATGGCTTCAAACAAGTGCAAGAAGCCATCTCTATAATAGAAACAACACTCGGGGGGCAAATACAACAGCAGGTGCCGCCACCCTTGGTCACACTATCTCAGTTACATCCACATCAAGTTGTCTTACTCCATCCACACCAAGTGGCCACCCAAGTCTCACCTCATGTAGAAGAAGTTGTTGACAAGGTGGTGACTAACTTTCGAAAGAATGGTCACTTGTTTACAGAAGGAAAGGCAAAAGGTGTGACCATGGTGCAAAAACCCTTGGATTATCAACTTGCTCAGCCATTAACTCCAAGGTCAGTGGCATTGAAACACAAGGCTCCTTGAAGAAAATTGGAGTTTTCTCCACCTAGGGCAAAGAAGCAGGTGGCGCCATCCACTCTAAAGGTAACGCCACCTACCTACTCATCTGCTCCATCTTCATCTAGAAGGGTGCAATTAAAACAAACTCCAACTTCTCATGCACAACCAAAGACGGTCCAGTCAACTTCAAAGGTTCAAAGTGGTGTTTGGCGAAGGATTGAACATATAAAAATTTTTAGCCAACCTACTCAGGAAAGTAAGAAGACTTGGAGAAGGCGAGAACTTCGTAAAAGAGCCAAGGCAAGAAAAGAAATGGAGATGGACATGAACTCCACACCCCATAATTTTACTACTGACTCTACCACTTCCAATATGGATGATGGTGATGATAGGTCTACTCAAATCAAAGTAGATGTTGGCGCCACTACTTAATCTAGTGATGGTGCCACGTCTACTAGTGACACCACCCAGATTATTGCTTATATTGATGAAGATATGAGTATGGGAAGTGGTAAAGGAGATAGCACAAGTCAACTATCTCAAGAAGATGACGAACGCTCGGGGGGCAGTGAAGATGGCGCCAAAACCATTGAGGAAGATGATGTCACCATTGACTATACCAGAGGTAATGACTGCGCTGAAAGTGATAAAGACAATTGCTCCAAACATGGTGAAGATCAACTTAATGAGAACAAAGTGCTCGGGGGGCAACATTCTAACGACCCTGAACTTGAAGAAGTTGACGGCTCCGTAGAATTCACCAACTCCAAGGAGATTGAAGACTCTCTTGAAATCAAAGAATACAAGGATGACTTGGAATTTGATAACTCTTCAGAGTCTGATGCTCAAAAGGGTGAAAGCCTTCTTGATGAAGATGAAGCTTATCAGGCACACGCCAACCCAACATTGGGGCAAATGAATCCTAATTCAATGGCCTTGATGCAATTTTTTGTAGAGGCCATGAATAGGATATCTTTGGTGCAAGACCAAAAGTTGCAACAGCTCATGGAGTCGACTGCTCGAATAAAGGAGTCAAACGACTTACTGAAAGAGCAAATGACTTAAGACCAGGAAAACATCCTAGCTAGGATTGAAAGGATGGAAGCAATGCCCGGGGGGCAAGAAGAATGGTGCTAAGGACATTGTCCTCACCAAGTTCATACAAAGCTTAGTGGACAAAGCCGCCCCAATAGCAAATGCGGTTTAAAAAAAAAATCTTGACGCCATATTTGAGCAACGCTTTTAAAAGCTCATACATCGCTTAAAGTATTTTGTGGCAACAAGTATTATGCCACCTGGTGTTGTCACGTTATAAAGGAAATTGATTTTTCCTCCATCTTTTTGGCTTCATTTGATACTTGGAGCCATGGGATTTGGAATTTTAATTTTTGCCTTAGTAAAAATTTGGCCAAATCTTCTTCAAGTTTCAATGTTGGTCTTAATTTATTTTTTGGCCACGTACAAAATAATTTATTGTGTTGGCACAAGTATGCCACCAAGTCAACTATGACAAGAGGAAGAGAGGAGGAATTTCGGCCCAAGACCAATTTCCTTATATACAAGCTCAAGTCCTTTCCTTTTAATTCAAGGACTTAAGCTTGGGGGGCATTGTTTATACCTCAATTTACAATTGAGGGTAAATTGGTCTTCACATAAATATAATCAAGATGTGTGGTCAGGATTAGATCAAAAATCCTAAAGAAACTTAGTTTCTGCACCACCCTGATTCAAATTGAATTTGGAAAATCTTGTAATTAATTGCAAGGGCTGAAATTTATTAATTATTAAATGAATAATAATTATTTTTCAGAATAATTATTATTAAAATTACCATCTATGCCGCCCCTACCTAGGAGAGGCAAAGAAAATCAATCAGAAGCAGTTTCCTTGAATATTGTTGTCTACTAGGGAGGCAAGCAGTAAAAAGGGAAATAGCTTACCATCTACCCATGAGATGAAAAATACCTCATGGACTCATACAAAGTCGTCTCCTATGTAGAGGAGAGGCTGCCCTCTTCCTAGAGGAGAGTAATTTTTCTCTTCCTGCAGGAAGGAGGTAGAGAGCTAAACTTTGTCAGCAAGAGAAACATCTACCTACATGAGAGAGGCATGAGATTTTCAACCTCACACCTCCTCAATATAGTCGACCTATCATAGTGGAGGAATCGCCTAGCCATTTTCCTCTCCCCGGGAGGCGAAACTGCAACTTTGTATTTTGTTCAATTAAGGACAAAAATAGCAAAATTGGTCATTTAAGAGGCTAGAGGTTGCAATTTCTACCAAGGATCATACCATGAAGATCCTTGAGCTATGTAGATCATCTTGGAAAAATTTCACCTTATTCTGACATCGGTGTAAAAACTTATGCCTGATTTTCAGTTAAGGACATTTAGGGAGTGAAACCAAGTTCACCATGAAGGAGAGCTCGAATTCACTTGAAATTTTTTCCATAGTCGTATGGAGATAATCTAAGCCTACTGGTGAAATTTTGGCTTATTCCGGCTTCGTTTGCAACTTTTGCATTCTTTTCAGTTAAGGACATATGGCTTTGTCACCCCGGTTTAAGCCATTTTCTTAACTAAGTGTTATTTTCATGATTTGAAGAGCAAAATATGACTAAGTATGAAGAATTTCGTGGCCTTGATGATCAAAGTCCAAATCATGATGTCAGGAGGCCACTACTTAGTCAAATTATTTGATTTCAGCACAAAAGAAGCAACGAAGGCATACTGAAGTGTGATAAGGAAGAGGGGAGGATTCGCCATCAACTATCTAGGAGGAAGATTTCCATCTCCCATGTAAGAGTGTGACGCCTTGGAATCCCCAGTGGTTGGAAGCAATCAGAAGAAGAAGGAAGCTTCACTGCACCTTCCTGGGGGCTGTCATCTACCTAGGAGGAGGATATCGCCTTCTTCAGCAAGTCAAGCCCATTAAATGCAAGGTCCATGCCGCCGCCTATATAAAGGGATCAACTTCAGAGCTTCAAACACACATTCACAGCTCCTGAAGCTACAAACTTGCTCCGCGCAAAAAACCAAGCTCCGTGCTTATTTTCTCTCTGGCTCTGCACCATTTTCCTCTTGTTCATCACGAGTTCTTACTCGTTATTCATATTTTTCTTGTTTAGATCCTGTCTCAGGACATTCAAACACTCTTTTAGTGTTTTTCTCTTGTTTCAACCTTGTCTCTGGACACAAAAACATTTTTATTCGTGTTTCTCTTTCACCAATAACAATCAAATTGTTATTTTCTTTCAAATTCAATCAAGAACAGATCTCACAGGTCTGATCCAGTTAGAGGAAGAAGAAGAAGGCCCAGTTATGAAGAACAATTGTTTGTGGATCCAATGATTTAAATGCTCCGGTGTGACTTTGATCCAGTACCCACAATCGCTCTGATCTTTTAATCAGCTGCTCCGCGCACCAGATCTAGTTCTTTACAACCTCTTTGTCAGTTTTAGTAAATTGATTGTCACGCCCCTATGTTGTCATATAGAATTCTCCGCGAAAACTCTAGCAAGAGATTTTTGGCGCAACAGCTTTTAATTCGAATATTTTTCTTGGATTATTTGGTTATTAATTGTGATCTAGCTTTCGAATAAATTGCTTAGCCTTTAATTCATGTAATTTCGGATTATTTATTTCTCTTTATTTGGTTCAAAATTGTCTTTGTTTCAAGATGGTCTCATATTGCAAAATAAACTCTAAAATCAAACTCGTTCTCTTATCAAAACATCAAAATTAATCCTGGCCCACAAGAGTATAAACTGTAAACGGTAGGGCTGTGCAACGGTCGTCCGAAACCGTTTTAACCAACCAGAACTGCTAATAATTGGTCCAGGTGAAATGATTAAGGCGGTTTGTCGGATAAAACAGTTGGGGCTTCGGTTTAATTGGATCAAACGATCGGTATCGGTTCGGAAGAAGGGCAACCGAAACCGACCGAGAAACCAAAAGCCCAAAATGACGTCGTTTTATATATATTTATATATAAGTTAAAAATCTGAATATATATAACGTTAAAGTCTGAAAAAAATTCTTTACAATTTCTCTTTGCTTTCCCTTTGCTCTCTTTATCCACTCTGCCTCCTCTTTTCTAATCTCTCGTCTCTGGTCTCCTTCGGTCCTTCCAATGGCAAATCCCAGTGACTTTCAGTCTTTTTGATTCTCTCTACTCTCTTCGATTCCCATCTTCTTCTTCTTCGATTTTCATCTCATATTCCCCTTTTTCCATATCCCCAATCCCAAGCCCTAGATTTCTTAGGCAATCTGATTCCCATCTTCTTCTTCTATTTTTGTGTTTCTTTTTAATGTTCATTACATTTTCATGTCCAATTTAAGGTAATTTTCTTCTTGAATATTCTTTTACTTTCATTTTCCTGGGTATGCATTTTGGATTGGGTTTTCAACAACTGATTGGGTTCCCTAACTTCCCCAAAAAAAGGTTAAATTTTTTGTGCGTTATGATTGAACTTTTGCTATTTAACAACAATGCTGATTGCTGCTGGTAAAGGGTTTTGCTTAAACTACCTAATAATGTATTATGTGCTTCTCTACAGGCTGAAATTTAACTTATTTTATTTCATTAAGTAGTTTCGTTGATTAATATGGTCTTAAACGAAATAATGATAGATTTATCTCGAAGGTTTGAAGTGATCTTAGCAGCCTGATCATAACTGGCTTTTGTTTTTAAATTAAATTGGATCATATGTTGAGTGTTCTTGGGCATTTGGTTTCAACCGAAACCGTTCGAAACCACCCGAACCGACTACCTTCGGTTTTCTTCAGTTCTAATATGTAAACGGGTCGGTTTCGATTGCTATAAAGATGTATCGGTTAAGTCGGTTAGGTTTAGAAACCGACCGAATAAACCGAAACCAAACCGTTGCACACCCCTAGTGAACGGCAATATCATATGCATTAGATTAGGTTATATAAATTTGTTAAATCCTGCCAATCTTGTGGGGAATTTGGGGATTTTGCATATTAGGATTTCATGTAAATAACAATGAAAATTGATAAAAAATTTTAAGAGAATAATTTTTAAACCTTGCCAAATTGTGGGAGATTTAGAAGATATTAAAAAAGGAAATAAAATAAATAAAATTAAATATGATTATTAATATGGAAAATTCAATTATAAAAATAATAAATGATAATAAATAAATCCTAGATTTTGTCAACATGTGGGAAATCATAAATAAAAGAATTAAATCAAAATGGCTTTTAGCATAATAAGATAAATGTTTTCTTCAATGTCTTGCCAACTTGTGGGAGACTATGTTTAAAAATAATAAATTGAATAATTGAATTGTAATAAAAGTAATTAACAAAAGAGTATAAATAAGAATCATCCAAGGGATGTACAAATGGTAGTTCCTTGGAGATTTTCAATCAATCATTTAATTTAATTAATGTGAAAAATTTTAATAAATACATCAAAATAAGGGTAATAGCTTAAAGTCCGACAACGGAGCCTCTTCGAGAAATTTAAAATTTCTTGAATACTCTTGATGATAATTATCTCAAATTTTTGTCAAAATGTGAGGAAATTGATGACAATATTAATTAAAGAGGTAGAATCGACAATCATGAATTTAAAGGATTTAAAGTAATAATTAAGACTAAAAGGTTAATGTTTAGGACACGTATTCGAACTCCCGAACCCAAAGTTTGGTAATGAATATCAATGTTTAATCATTATTAATGAATTTAATTCAACATTAAGAACACATTAAAATGGTTAATCAAATTTAGGTGGCCAATCACACCTACATAAAAAAGATTGGTGGCGACTCCTTTCCAATGCGTCTAGCGCTCAAGTCTCGCGATTTGCACGTTATGACAGTTTTACGACTCCACTGGGGACATTTAAGAGTCAAGCCATGAACAGTTAAACATTAACCTAAGCCTTGATAAATTTACTTAAAATGCTCAAAATTTATTTTGTATGTTTTGCATTCATATTACATTTGCATACGTTTTGTCGTCCCTGATAGAGGAAGTGGGGTACCTATACTCTCGTGAGATTTTACCTCCGCAATGGTTAGGGAATCACTACCACTCAAATTGAACCCTTTTCGTTTGTAGCCTGCGATGTGTGAGAAATGGGGATGCCTTGTAAAAGGAACAATTTGGGAAACTTTAGGATAAACCAAACCATGTATATCGAAAAACTGAAACCAACCTTAGGTGAGAGCCATACTTGGTGGTGGTACCTTTATTAGGAACATGTCATTGTCATTCTTTGTTGTTGTGGTGCTTTATCATGAATTAACTCTATGTGTTTTCACTCATTTCATTTCATGTATTTGCATCATGTAGGTTGCATAAGCGATCTTTGGTATTTTTCATGCTATGATAATGGCAAAGTGTGTGTTTGATGAAAGTTCTTTAAGATTAATGTCATATAAGTGAGTTAATTTTAAGAATTTTTCTTCCATAATTATACATTTATTTTCAATGCATTTAGTGATACATTCATAGCAATCATTGTCATAAAGATGAGATCCAATAATGACAAAGTGTGTATTTGTCAAATCTTGGAATTTTAAAGTTGCTTAAAATTAACGTCATTAAGTGAGTTAATTTTAACAAATTTTCTTCCATGATCATACATTTACTTTCAAAATGCATACATGTCGCATAAACATACATTTAGTGGTACATTCATTTTGGAGCTCAGGGGCATTCAACAAAGAATTGCACAAGGTTGAAGTATGTAGTTCAAGATTTGGTCAAGAATGGTAAGCTTAGCTTCTCGAAGGAGAAATCTTTAAGTTTGGGGCAAGTGACTTCGTGGGAACTAAATAGTGGATAGAGAAGCTATGGGTCTTGCAGTCTTCTCGAAATCAGTATTGATGAGTTTGCACTTGTATTTCCTTTCTATATCAATGTAATAAGCTTTTGCTTAAGAGTGTTGGTTGAACTCTTTTTATGGTTATCTGTGTTACATCAATGTTCAATTTTTATCATTAGTCATGAAATAAAATGCATTGCAAGTTCCCACATTCATCTATTCGTTATATTATTTGTATATATGTATATATTCTTCTTTACAGCTTCATAGATTTCTTCTTTACAGCTTCATAGATTGATTGATAATTTATACGAAGAAGATTTACCATGTAAAGAATTTGAGGAGATGATGAATTTGGATTCCAATGAGAATCTAAACAAAGTCAAAAATATCGCACTTGGAGACTGTTGATATCTTTGTTGGTTTTTCCAAAGAAAATTTATATGTATATATTCTTCTTTACAGCTTCATAGATTTATTGATAATTTATACCAAGAAGATTTACCATGTAAAGAATTTGAGGAGATGATGAATTTGAATTCCAATGAGAATCTAAACAAAGTCAAAAATATTGCACTTGGAGACTGTTGATATCTTTGTTGGTTTTTCCAAAGGAAATTTGATTTAGACTCGGGCATGGTGGTTCACAGTTGCCCAACAAGTTAAAATGTGAGAAGTTGCAAAAAAAAAGGAAAAAAGGGAAAAAATAGAAGATTTGGAGGAGTCCAAGTTACTGCACGAATTCAGCAAAATTTCAGGATCCTACTTTAACTTGGATTCTACTCTAGGATGACTTTTAATCTAACTTGGAGTCCAAGTTAGACCCAAAACCGACTTAGACCTCTTTCCAAGTTAGGATTGGATTTTCTAGGGTTATTTCCACTATAATTAGCCACCTTAGGTCTAGGTTTTTGATGTATGGTAGATCTAGAGATTTTATTTTGAAGAATTGTTGAAGATTTGGAGGAGTTTTGCCCTAGGAGCCGCCGGCCCCTCTACTTCCCATCCTTAGAAAAGTTTTTCTTCTTTTCTTTGGATGCTCAAACAATTCATGAGTGAGTAATCCTTTTCTTTTCTCCAATGTAGAATTTAATTGATCTCTTGACTTATATCATGGTGAGATTTTGTGTTTTTATATGAAAATTAATTGGGTATTTCTTAATATCTCTGTATGCATTCTATGTTGCTTGTTTTGATAGATTGAAGCTAGCACTTTCTTGATAAATTAAGTAGCATTAGCTAAATTAATATCTTGAAGGATCTTCGGATTTAGTTGTTTGGTAGCAATTGGAAGCGAAGGATCTTCCTTCCAAGGGATTTAAGAATCTTTGACCAATTTTTAATTGCCCATTGTGCTTGTAAATTACTAGATCTTAATGCTTTAATCTTGAGTAATTATCACACTGGATCAAGAGGTAGTTATTTAAAGAGTAAAAGGGATAATTCACACTGGATCAAGAGTTTTATCTAATTAAGGTAATTTAGGATTAAATTCCAAGCAAGCTATCCATTGTTTTCATAATCTTTAGATATCAATGATCCATGGTATTGTTGTCAAGAGGGATATTAATTCTATGTTGGAGGTTTCTTTTAATTATTTTCTCAATTTATTTTCTGCTTTCTGATTAATTGTTTTCTTTAATTTTCTTGATTGCGTTCTTAGATAATTTTAATTGCTAGATTGGTTTAACCTAATTTTACTCTCAAAATCTTCTTTATTTTATTTGTTTGTTTTAAGAAAAAGAATAATAACCTTTCTCTCTGTGAGTTCGACCCCTACTTGCCCTAACTATCTTTAGTTAGTAATTGTTGGGATTTTTATTTTTATGATTTGCTGACGACCGATCACGCATATTTTCCCTAATAAACAATGAGGAAGATGTAATGACACAATTGACATGATATAGAAATCAATCTGACAATCAAACCAAAATTACATAGAAAGATTATCAAAATTTCATCGCTTGGTTACCAAAATTTCATATAGAGGTAATCAAAACTTCATAGTGTAGTTATCAAAATTTCATACAGAGGTTACCAAAATTTCATAAAAAAGTTACCAAAATTTCTTAGGGATGTTAATAAAATTTCATAGGGAGGGAGGTTACCAAAATTTGTGCTCATCAAAATTTCCTAGGGAGGTTAGGAAAATTTTATGGAGAGGTTATCGAAAATACATAGAGAGGATATCACAGTTTCATTCTCATAGAGAGGTTATCAAAATTTCATGGTGTGCTTATCAAAATTTTATGAGATTATCAAAATTTTCATAGTGCAGTTACCAATTTTATTAGTGTGATTATTAAAATTGTATAGGCATATTATCAAAATTACACACTTAGGTTATCGAAATTTCATAGTGTGGTTAACAAAATTTCACAGTGTGGTTATCAAATTTTCATAGGGAGGTTATCGAAATTTCATAATGAGGTTATCAAATTTTCGAAATGTGGTTATCAATATTTCTACATTGGAGCATGAAAATAACTACCAAAATGACATAGAAATATATTGAAAAATTAGTACAAATTAGGTTTCCCTTCATTACATTTAAATAGAGTTTACTGTAAAGTGCACTCGCCAAATAATTCTAAGAAGTCTAAAACCTCAACTTCCCGATTTAGCACGTTTGAGCGCCAAACGTTGTTCTCAGGAAAACGCTCATTTCAAATACATTATTTGTGAAACCAACGCTTAAATGTTGTGTTTTAGAGTGAGTAAGCTAATTGGAAAGTAGGTTTGCCAAAAAAAACTTTCTTCAAAACTTATAACTTGAACTTCACGATTTTGCGTGTTTGTGCGCAGAACATTGTTCTTGAGAAAATGTTCATTCGGAATGCATTATTTGTGTAACCAGCGCTCATATGTCATGTTTCGGTGTTAATTAGTAGAGCTCATTGGAAAGTGACTTGCCAAACAAAGTTTCCTTCAAAGCCTAAAACTTCAACTTCATAATTTTGTGAGTTTTTACGCGCGCGAAACATTATTTATTTGAAAATGATCAGAATGATTTTTTTTTGAAACCAATGCTCTAATGTCATGTATCAAAGACAGTAGAGCTTATTGGAAAATTGGCTCACCAAACAAAGATTTTTTTTTAAAACCTAAAACCCCAACTTCACGGTTTTGCGAACAAATACAACTCTCAAATGTCGTGTCTCGAACTGAATAGAGCTTATTGGAAACTAGACTTACCAAATAAAGTTTTTTTAAGAAGACAAAAACAACAACTTCACGATTTTCTATGTTTCCTCACAAAACATTGTTTTTTAGAAAACGCTCATTTCAAATACTTTTTTTTGTGAAACCAACGCTTAAATGTCGTTTTTCGGAATAATTTGACAAATGATATGAATGGTTTTAAATTTGTTGATATATATATAACTTTTTTAATAACCGTTATAGCTTTTTCAGTAATTAAAGTATTGTAAATCTGATAACCTCATTTATTGATTAAATTGTTACCAAAATACTTATCATTAGATGTTATTGGATTTATTGGTGTAAAGCATTTTTCATAACTACATAGCTTTTTTGGTAACTATGTCCATTGTTGATGAAATTGATGAAATTGTTAAGTAATGAAAATTTACTGTATTTGTTGTTTCATGTATGGTTTTTGATAATATATATATATATATATATATCTTTTCAATAACAAATTACTGTAAATTTGATAACACTTCTATTATTATTGATAAAATGGTTAACAAATTGACTTATAACGAAAAATTGATGAGTTTATTTCCAATAATTTTTAGAAATTTGGGCAAATTTAATCTTTTCAAAATTAACAAAAAACATTATATTACACAACATATAACTTAAAATCAGTTTCCACCAAACTTTAATCCCACATGTGAAACACGTGGCAAAATACTAGTGTGTATATATATATATATTATATATATATATTATATTATATATATATATTATAAGAAACAATAATAGGAAGAATGGAAAATACAAAAAAACCAATCCAACCAAAGCAATTCATGGATTCATGAGCAAATGGGGAGGGGTAATTTGGTCATTTAATGCTTGGTTTTTTTGTTATTCAAGAGGCAACCAAGGGCATCTTTGGAAGTTTGAAAACAATTACCCTCAATGGGTCCCTAGCTCCACCAACAAACAATTTTTTTGGGATTATTTATCAAATGACCCATATACTTTTTTACTTTATGCTATTTAGTCCTTTACAAATCGATTTAACATTTCGACTCTATTTTTAATTTTTTTTCTATTTATCCGATTAAGGTAATTAAGGTGTCTATTAAAAGGTAATTTCATGATCTACAACATTCATGAAGGATCCAAAAGCCAATTTTTATGTTTCAATTCAAAAATATGCTTCCGAAATTTTGTGGTTTCGATTGTGATCTATTTAATATCATATAATTTTCGATCCACATATCTGATTAAAGTCATTCAAGTGTCGGTTAGAAGGTTATTGCATCTACGACTTTCATGAAGGACCAGAAAGCTAAATTTGATTTACGAGTTTCATGAAGCGCTCAAAAGGGAATTTTTATTCTATCTTACTCGATTTAACGCTTCAGTTTTATTTTTTTTCTTTGTTCTTCAAGTCATGAGAAGAAGGGGTTGGATTGGTTTTTTTGTATTTTCATGCTCGGTTTTTTCATTATTTGGGTTGATGATTGAGGGTATTTTGGGTAAATTGTGAAAAAGTTATTATTTATGGGTCCCATTGTCCATAAACTAATATTTTTTTGTTGGATTATTTATCTAATGACCCTCATACTTTTATGCTTTATACTATTTAGACCTTTACCATTATAGGTTGGACGATTTAACGCGTTGCCTTTTATTTTTGTTTTTTTTTCTATTTATCATATATATACATACATACATACTATAAAACAGTAAGTTGTCTTCATTTAACTGTAAATACTTTGAAAATAAAGATAGATGTTGTTGTTGTAAATGACTTAGTTATTAGCATGTTTTTACATTTCAAGTTTCTGCTCTTCTTTAATCCAGTGTTGTATATTTAAGAATATTGAATGTACCTTTTGCTGCATGAATGGCCAATGAAAGGCCCTCTACGAACCATGTCCCCAATTCAATTTTTGATTAAGGTAAAAAAATGTTACCAAATGAAGTTTGCTCATGTTAACAAGTTGATAAATAAATCAATTTCAAGCATTATAAAAAAAATGTATTGATTAAGGTAAAAGACGTTATCAAATGAAGATTGCTCATGATAACAAGTTGATAAATAAATCAATTTCAAGCATTATGAAAAAATATATATATTAGTCTATCTCAACCTGCGATGGAGCGCAGGTGTAACACCTAGTATATACTCCCTCCATTCCATTTTAATTGTCGTTTTAGAGAAAAGCACATATATTAAGACAAAATTAAAACTGCCTATAATGCCCTTTAATCTACTGATTAACAACGCCAAAGAAAGGATTTCATTTAATTACACTTATTCCCGACTACTCTGTCATTAGACATGATTTACTCATACTTAATCCCACCTAACTGTCACTAAGACATGATTTACACAACTAATCCCATTAATACCTGATTTACTAGTAAATGTAAATTATAAAAAAAAAAAAAAAACTTGCGCCAAAATTTAAATGTAAATTTTGAAATTCATCCATAGTTCCCACCAAATTGAAATTGGATTAGCAGAAATTGGGTTTATTAGTATAAAAGCAGTACTTATCTTGTCATTGCAAGCTAAACTGTATCAAATGGAAGATAATGATAATAGAAATGAGCAACAAGATAATGATGCAGCCATAGAAGTAAAACACCATCAAGACTCAAGCATAAGAATTGTATGTGATTTGCCTACTTCTATTTTTTGTTATTTCTTGGGTTTTTAATAAGAATGGGTATCTTCTCCGTGGAGTGTAAAATGAATTGGTATCTTATTCTTGATATAAGTCGTGGAGTATTTCTTTCTTTTTAAAAAAGTCAAAGAAATTAGAAGTCTGAAATCTAAATTGAAACTTTCAGAAATCGCATCTTCGTATTAATAGCCTTCTCCCCTGCCTTGAAACAACAATTCATTCTGATTTCAATCATTAATAGCATCTTCCTTTTTCTGCAGGAGAAACTATCAGTAATGACAATCAAAATGTGGAATTGCCACAAGCACAGAGTGCTGTAAAGAAACTGAAAATTTTGAGCAATGATGAGCGCAGGGCCATATACGAAACGTTGTTGGAGAAAAGCATAGATCGAAAATTGAAGAGGGGGTGACAACAACTATGGCATCACTATATTCAATGTCCATTCGTATTATCCAACGCATATGGAAGCAATCAGGCTATGGCGAACATGGTGATGTATCTCATCAAAGGACAAAAAATTGTGGTCGGAAGAGGGTTGAATTTGACTTGGCTCTATTTGAGGACATCCCTCTGCACAAACGAACATCTCTTACTACATTAGCTTGTGCCATTAATATGAGCAAGACCATATTGTTCAGGATTTCCAGGGCGGGAGGTTTTCGTCGGCATTCAAGTGCTATAAAACCTTTAATAAGTGATGAAAATAAAAGAACAAGATTGCAATTCTGCCTTTCCATGCTTGAGGAAACGAGCTTACCACATGATCCAATCTTCTAGGGGATGTATGATGTCATCCATATTGATGAGAAATGGTTCAACCTGACCAAACAATCTCAGAAATATTACTTATTGCCAGATGAGGAAGATCCATTACGCACATGTAGCAGCAAGCACTTCATTGGAAAGGTCATGTTTCTAGTTGCAATTGCTCGCCCAAGGTTTGATGCACAAGGAGGTAAAATTTTTTATGGAAAAATTGGTATGTTTCCCTTTATGACAAGAGAGCCAGCCATAAGGAGTAGTATTAATAGACCTGTAGGAACTTTAGAGACAAAATCAATAACCAAAGTGAACAAAGACACCATGCGGACATACTTGATTGAAAAAGTGTTGCCTGCAATCAAGGGAAAATGACCAAGAGAGGATTTATGTTCTCCCATTTTCATTCAACAAGATAATGCTAGACCACATATTGATAAGAATGATGTTGCATTTCATCAAGCAGCTTTGAAAGAAGGATTGGATATTCGTTTAACTAACCAACCACCGAACTCCCCGGATTTGAATGTGTTGGATCTTGGTTTCTTTAGCGCAATACAATCCTTACATTATCAAAAGGCACCTAGAAATGTTGATGAGCTTGTTGCTGCTGTTCAGAAGTCATTGGATGGTTTTCCTGCAGGTAATTCTAACTGTATATTTCTAACATTGCAGCAGTGCATCATGATAGAAACCATGAAAGCAGGAGGATCTAATAGGTACAAGATTCCACATATCAGCAAAGCAATGTTAGAAAGAGATGACAAGCTTCCAACTCAAATGAATTGTGATGCAGCATTGGTACAAGAAGTTGTTGATCTTTTCAGCTAAACTTTGTTTCTATTTTTACTTCATGGTGCCAAGCAATAACGAGAAATGAATCACCTATGTTACATGATTGCAACTTTCCCAAATTTGAACTTTTTGTTCTTCTTTTTTTTTTTTCAAGTTTGGGTTATGTATTGTTGAATCTTTTTTTGAATCACCTATGTGACGTAGTTTATGTATTGTTGCATTTTGTTTCGGCTTTGTAAGCTTTGTTTAAATATAATGGATTCATGTGTCTTTGTCAGTATTTTTTTTAAAGGCAAAAGCAATGGAATTTTATTAATGAAGAAAACAGAATGTTGGCAGCCCGTCAAATAGGTTAAGAAATTACTATTGCTTTGTTGTCAATTACAAACAGGTTGAATTTGCGTTTGCTGAAATGTTTTCTTTCTTTCCAACTGTGTTTGTTAAAGTATGTGATGCCCATATGTCTAGCTAGGCTCATGTTCCTAGTTTGTGGAAATCTTTGAAACAACTAATGTAAGGGGATCAAATTCTCTAATTGTGCTTAAGTCTCTATTTTTGGGTTGTCTTTGATGGGAACTCTCTGCAAATTTCAGTGATAGGAGAAGCTGACCAAATTGGTCAAGTTCTGTTATATATATATATATATATATATACTAGATTCAGACCCGTGCGATGCACGGAATCGAACTTAAAATATGATTCATATTTGAAGTATCAAATAATATGTTTAAAGCGCTAAGACACATAAAATAAAGTTAATTAAAAGAAATATCATGAAAAAAATTACATCATTATCATCAATTCCTAACTGAGTTCACAAACTTATAATTATGTCATTATTATCGTTGAGGATTTTCTGTGAAATAAATTATGAAACTTGAATTAAAGGATAGCATATAGGAAAAAAAAACATAAAGTTATAGATGATGAGATTTTTACTCTAAGGCAACTTGTTATAGAGTTCTTGATAAACTATATATTTTTTATACTCCGGATGACCATTTTCAAAATCAGCGGGCGGGAATTGATTTTTATTTTGAAATTATTATTTATTTATAATAATTTATTAGAAGTAATTAGTAATATAATAAATGAATTTTAATTAGTAACAAACTTAATAAAGAATGGATATTATCTTGTAAAGAAAGTTTAATAATTTTTTAGATGAGTATTACTAAATCTTTATTTTACTTAAACTATGAAAATCATTATAATTTGTAGAAAAAAATATTACTAAATATCTTTATATTTGTAGAAAAACATTATTATGTCGTTTTACTAAACAACTATTTGATATATCTCATTGAAATTTTTAGATTGCATATGCAGGTTAAAAATTTAAAACATACGCCATTTCTTAATTAATTTTGTATTTGATATTAAAAAATAAGTTATTATTTATTACACTGTCGATGAAGTTTTTAGATTTCACAAACAGGTAAAAAGTTGACGCATACCATATCTTCTAATTAATTATATATATTTAATGTTCAAAACTATTCCCTAAGGAGACACGTGTCGACCCTTTAACCCTAGCCCTGCATGTGCAGTCTGCTAAACTTCACTAATGGAGGATAAGATAATTTTCCTTAAAAAATATACACTAAAAAGACACATGTCAATCCTTTAACCCCGTTTGTACAATCTAATAGTAAACTACACTAATAGTGGATGTGATAATTTTACTTTTTTTAATAACCATAAACACTTTTAGGTTTAATTTAAGTAACAGTATTATGGCTTTTTACTTAATTAATGTTCAAAAATCAAAACTATTCCCTAAGGGTACATATGTCAACCATTTAATCGTAACTCTGCATGTGCAGCCTGCTAAACTTCACTAACGGTGGATAAAATATTTTTCCTTAAAAAATATACACTAAAAAGACACATGTCAAACTTTTAACCCTGTTTGTACAATCTAATAGTAAACTACACTGATAGTGGATGTGATAATTTTACTTTTCGTAATAACCATAAACACTTTTAAGTTTTAAGTAACATTATTATGGCAAAACTTTAGCATTCTCAAGTATAAATCTTAAGAAATCAATCTCTTTGTTGTAGTTCCCCTAAAAGATGAGATGCTAAGAGTTTTCAAACAATGTTTTAGACATAGCTGTTTAGTCGTACCACTCAAAGATTTTGCAATGGTGAACCGTGTGAAGTTAATGGGCAATTGAAGGTCAAATAATTTTTGTTTTTGACTCTTGGAAATTGGTTTTAATAAAGAGAGAGAAGAAATACCTATAGACATCGACCTCGTAGGTTGATGAGAAGATTAAATAAAATTTTAAAACTAAAAAGTGTTGGATTTTCTATCAACTCCCTCTAGATCTCTTAAATCATAATTTACTCTATCAAACTTTTGTATTAACAGACATGAGCATAGGTTTAGTTCGTTGTGTAGCCCATCTTCAATTTTAGTGGCTTCACCCACTAAGCCATTGGAGAATTGAAGAAGATCGAAGGAAGTGATTGGACAAAGGACAAACTTTGCAGAATAGTTTAAAGAAAAAACAATGTCTTGATTGGTTAGAATTAAAACTATGGCACTTAAAGTACTTCAAATTATTGAAAAACAATTATTAAATTTTCAACTTCCATATACTCTTGATTTCTTGGCTGTTTTTGCCGGATGGCAAGAAAAAATATCATCAAAATATTTATCTTTTCTTAATTAGTTAGGGAGATTAATAAGGGAAGATAGTTAATTTCATTCATCGATTCTTATTCTTATTAGTCAAAGACTTAACCATGATATTCATGCACAGCACAGCAAAAACAAATTCTGTTTTTTCTGTTTTCCCAATTTTTCAAAGTTAAAAACGGAAAAGAAATATAAAGTTTAGATTAAAACTTAAAAGTGGAATTTGATCACCATTTTGTCCAATTGGATAAAATCTTGATTTTTTAATTCTTTAGAAATTTGAATTATTGAAATAAAAATACATGTTTATCCTTTAAAGGAATACTAAACTTCTAAAATAAAAAACGTAATTAATTAATCAAAATGAAATAAAAATACATGTTTACCCTTTAAAGGAATACTATACTTTTAAAATTAAAAAGGTTATTTTAGATATTTCAGGTCAAGAAGTAGTGAATGAATGATCTATTAAATTTTTCAAAAAAAAAACTTTTAATAATTAATATTTATTGTTTCTATTACCGTATCGTTTCAAGAATTATTATCCAAACAGTCAAGCGGGTCTCACTGCTTGACACCAATCGCTGTTGAAACTTGAAACTAATTTTCTCCTTAATCCAAAGTTTCACATTAACGGATTTTTAGCTCATATTTTTTCATAGGTTATTCCTAACTACCAACTTATTTCCTCCGTATTCATAGAAAAAGTGATTTTCAATAGAAAAAGTATTTTGGCTAAAATTAAAACCATGACACTTTAAAATATTAGAAAAAATTAAATACTTATCAACGTTAATTTAATACCAAAATATTATGAGATTAGAGTGAATTATAACACTCATGAATCAAAATAGTTTTTGGATTTTTTATTTATGGGGTTTGTAAAATGGGTCGTCTACATTCTAAGATGAAAAATCATATTTACATAATTTTTAGTTAATTCTTAAGGACTCTTTTCTGCTTTTTGTATGAAAATATTCGCTGTTAATTATTTATCATCTTTGAATTTTACTTTATTATGCAAATAAAATAAACTTTTGGGATCTGGTAGAAAAATGAAAAAAAAAACGACTTGATTTGGCTAGAATTAAAACCATGACACTTTAAATATTTCAAATAATTGGAAAACAATATTATATGTAATGAACTTCGAAATAGTCTTAATTATCTAAGAAAAGATGAAGAAAAAATACATAAAAAAGATAAGAAGGAAAATCGTAATGATCATATAATTGATAATAATTTTACCACTAATAATAATTAATATAATAGTAAGACGTTTAATAATTATAATAATAAGAGGTTTAACGTAAAAAAATTGTTACTATTATTTAGATTTTGTAATATGGAAAGAAAATCGTAATGATATGGAGTAACTAAAAATAATTTTAATAACTATAATAATAAGTTGTTTAACGTAAAAATAATTGTTATTATTTTAGACTTTTTTAATATGGAAATAAAATTTGGCTGGATAGATTACATATTAATCTTTAAAATATAATTAAAATTTAAAAATTTAAAAGGGTATTTTAGATATTTCAGGTCAACTTTTTTAATATGGAAATAAAATCTGATTTGATAGATTACATATTAACCTTTAAAATATAATTAAAATTTTAAAATTTAAAAGGGTATTTTAGATACTTCAGGTCAAGGTTTTTGAAGTTTAGACTTATATAATATAAAGATATAGTTACATGCATGGCAAAGCAAACAATGGAGCTTTGAAGAGATTGAATAAGAGTCTGCTCGTAATTGTTATTCTTGCAATGGTATAATTTTCCTGCCTTGTGTTGTTTGTTATTGCATTCTGCTATTGAATTGTTTGGCAAAACCTTTTTTGTATTTTGATACCTATTCATGTCATCTCTAGTAGTAACATTTTTCTTTTTCAAGTCAAAACTACTTGCAGCATTTTAGTTTCAGTAATGAAAATTTATCATGTGATTCATGTTACTTGGAAATGGGATAGAGCCATCTAATTTTGTGATGAGTTAATTTGGAGAAAGTTGTGATCCTGAGAAGCTAAACACAATAAGAGAAGGCAAATTTATCAAATCACAAAGTATCACCATTACTTTTTTTTCATGCTGCTCTAAAGATTGAGCAGGACAATCCAAATCTTGTTTGTAAACTAAATATAAATCATTGATGAAATCACAATGATACATTTTAGTTGATCCATACATGATGAGGAGTTGCATCAATGTTATTTATTTACAGAGAGCTGAGTACTTTCCCCTGCTTTTAATACTCTCACAGCCACTTTTTCTTTCTTTCATTACAATGTTCAGTTAAGCTTAGGTTTGAGTTATTGTGCTAGCAATTTTTTACTATACATAAATTAAAGCATTCCTAACAGCTTATTTCCAATAGCATAACATCTGTACACATCATGAACTACAAACTTGACTATGGAAGAACATGAGAGTAAGTTTGAGAAGAACATGTTTGAATTCTCAGATAATGGTACTGTTTTGAGTTGTTTGATGGATGGTTATTATGTTTTCAATCTGGATTTTAGTCCCCAAGTGTTTTATGTCAATGTTGCTTATCCTTGTGTTTTCTCTTTCTATTGCTTTGCAATTGAATGTCGTTTCCCATTGCAGTGACTGTAACTTAGATGGTGAGTTGGGTCAAAATTATTATGAACATTAATTTTTTGATTAGAGGCAAAAGGCAAAGCAGTCTTAGATAGTCGTAAATTACCATAGCTTTTTTCTGTACATTGTTAAGGACTTCATTTGGTTAATGGTTTTTTTTTTTTGGGCCAGAGTTAATGGTTATTAGAGGTAAACAAATTTATGTGTTTCGGCTTTCCAGTTGGTCTAAGGAATTCATTTGTTTATTGGACCTTGCTTGTTCTTGCTGGTTAATGCAATCCAATCAGCCATAGATTATTGCTTGAACATTAAAGCTGATATATTGCCAACTTGGAAGTGCCATTTTCTAATAATGTCAAAAAAAAAAAAAAGTGTGCCATTTTCCACCGATTCTTGACAAAGGAAAATGATGTTGCAAAGCAGGTTAACAATAGAACTTAAGCAATCTAAGTACCAGATTAACAAAGGGGGAAGTCTCTCTGTTCTTCACAACATCATTGCTGTTGAAAGAGAGTCAGTCTCAATTAAAAGATTTTTTTTTGGCCGGAAGTCTCAATTAAAAGATGAGTAATGCCTTTTGCAGCATCAAATTTAACTCCATGTTTGATAGCTTGCATTTCTGATACATAGTTTGTAGTAACTCCCAGGTATATAGAATAAGCAAGTTTGTAGTATCATGTCACCTCTGTTCCATCACAGTTTAGTTTATAAAATGCCTCATAAGGTGGTATCCAGAAAACTGCAATAGGATAAAGAGTTTTAAAAGTTGCAGAGCAATCCGGTGGATCTTTGACTGGTTTTAAAAATTGATATACTTTATGTAAAAATTCAGTGGGAGATATTGGCATATGATTAATTAAAGATTCATTTCTTACTTGCCATATTTGCCAAATAATAATGCCAAAAAGATTAATGTGGTAAATTTTATCATTATGACAATCAAGCATTGATCTTATTCTGTTCTTCATTTTTTAACCATTTTAATTCAACACTAAAACCTGCAATTGTTACAACTTTTCAAGAAAAACTGCAATCAACTTGAGATAACTAAGAAGAGATTTGACAACTAAACCAAACGCTCCTTTTCTGACAACTAAAAAGCTTCTGAACTGAACGCTCCTTTTCTTTAAGTCTCAAAGTTACAATCAAACAATTCAAGTACAAGAAAAATTCAAGTACAAGAATAAAGGAGACATTCAAAATCACAATCTAACAGTTCAACTACAAGAATAAAGGAGACACGAGAATTAAAAACCTTAATAGCTAGAACTTTGGAAGATAAATGCTTAACTATTTCCTAAGTTCTTTCTGCATTTCCTGATCCTCAAAACCTTCTTCTCCTTTCTCTGGAAATTTGTTTAAATTAAGCCCACCTGCCTCAAAAGCTTCTTCTGGTTCTTCTTCTTTTTCTGGAAGCTTGTTCAAATCAAAGCCCTGCAGGTGCAGGTGCATTCAAGTCGATTACCACTGCATCATTGTTTTTCTCCATCTTACACTAGTTGAAAAAGACAAATCCTTAGCTACGAAATTTGAAATTTTCAGACGTCCCTTCCTTTTTCTTGTAATGGAGATATGCAATACTCTTACTGCCATTATATAGTGGTAAATGAAGGGATAAAGAACCTGATGAAAGAACCTTGAAAATATATACGGAATTAATGAGATTACATTGAACGGATGGAAATCCCCTGCCCCAAGTTTTGTGCCCCACTTCATGCCCCATTCACCAAATCATGCCACATGTCCCTGTGTTATACCTTGTTTGTTTTTAAGTTTTAACAAGTAATATTTATACAAGAAAATAAAATAAAAAAACCCACATAAACACCAGGTTTAACCCCAAATTAACAATAAATAATTATATATAAGGGTTAGTCCTAAATTTTAATACATTCCCCATAGGGTTTTAGAATGAAAATATAAAATTTAATTTAATTACGCAAACAAGGAATAACATTAAAAACTGAAAAGGGACACGTGTCATTATTTGATGGATGGGGCACAAGTGGGGCACCAAAATTGGGGCAGAGGATTTTCGTTCACATTGAACATTACAGATAATAAGTAAGGTTAGGTGGAAAGATGAAAGGGGTATAGTTGGAACAATGGAATCCAAATTACATTGGACTCTTAAAACGTCAATTAAATTGGAACAATTTTTTTTTCTCTAGAACGACAATTAAAATGGAATGGAGGGAATATATAGTATAGTAGTGTCAGGAATTGACTAACTATTTAAAATCTTCTATCGCCACCATATATCTGAATGCATTTTCACTATGTAAATATATATAAATTCTTTTTGATAAATTCTTTTTTATCTTACTAATCACCTATATATAATTATTTGTGTTTATAGCAATTAGCAACCCTAATAATATTTTGAAAACCTTTGGGGTCAACTACTATTGAGGCTCCAAATAACCATCACATTTTACCAACCGTACGCGTAAGCACATATATATGCATATTGAAGTTCTGGAGCATTAGTAGGAGATAAATTCTCCTGGCATGACCGAGATACATCTATAATGTCAAGTAAGAATATTTTATATATTTATGCCCTTTAATATTTTTAACCAAAACCCAAATCCGTTAGTCCAGAGACCCAGTGGAAGCTTTTAATAGCTACTATTACTCCAAAAAATATCTCTTATCAACACTTGTGGTTGGTTTTCAATTTCCCCAGTGTGTGTAGGTGGCGCTGTCGACGATGAAGAAAGCCGTGGTTCTCTACCCAACGCCACCAATAGGCCACCTGAGAGCCATGGTGGAGTTAGGCAAGGCTATACTCAGTCATCAACCTTGGCTTTCTATCCATGTCCTCATCGCCACCCCTCCTTACCAAGCCGACGCCACCGCTCCCTATATCGCCGCCGTTTCTAACTCCGTTCCTAGCATTACTTTTCACAGGCTACCTGAAATCACCCTGCCTCCATCTTTCAACGTTGCCAACCACGAGGAACTTACCTTTGAGGTGCTCCGCCTCAGCAATCCCCACGTCCACGACGCCCTCGTTTCCATCTCCAAGAAATACAAAATCCAAGCTTTGGTCATGGATTTCTTCATCAGTGTCGGTTTCCAAGTGGCCAAGGAACTCAACATCCGTCCTTACTACTTCAACACTTGCGCCGCTGGGACTCTTGCTTGTTTCTTTTATCTACCTACCCTTGACAAGCAAACCACAAAAAGCTTCAAAGATATGGAGGGTTTTGTTCACGTCCCCGGCGTGCCACCCATTCCAGCTAAAGATATGATGAAGCCACTACTCGACCGCGCCAAGAAGGCCTATGAATGCTTTTCCGAATGCTCCATTGCCATGAGCAGGTCAGCTGGGATTATAACAAACACTTTTGAAGCGCTTGAGCCAAGAGTTATCAAAGCAATTGGCAATGGGCTCTGTGTGCCGGATGGCCCGACACCTCCCATATACTGCATCGGACCGCTGATTGCTTCCGTTGATGAAAAGAAAACCGGAGATGCTAGTGGAGGTCGTGTGGCAGAGTGCTTGACGTGCCTAGATTCGCAACCAAGTAAAAGCGTAGTGTTCCTTTGTTTTGGGAGCTTGGGATTGTTTTCCAAGGAACAATTGAGAGAAATAGCTACGGCGTTAGACTTTAGAGCGAAGTGGGAAAAGGTTCTTGTGGGTAGTTAGGAACCCTCCTTCAGGGCACCTAGGCGTGGCAATTGATGAGCAAGAGCAAGGCGAGCCAGATTTGAACGTCTTACTTCCGGAAGGGTTCTTGGAGAGGACGAAGGACAGGGGACTGGTGGTGAAGTCATGGGCGCCTCAGGTGGCGGTCTTGAACCATGATTCGGTGGGTGGGTTCGTGACTCACTGTGGCTGGAACTCGGTACTGGAAGCCGTGACAGCAGGCGTACTCCAATGGTGGCATGGCCTCTCTATGCGGAGCAGAGGTTGAACAGAGTGTTGCTAGTAGAGGAGATGAAGATAGCTCCGCCCATGGTGGAGTCAGAGAAGGGTTTCGTTAATTCAGATGAAGTAGAGAAACGTGTAGAGATTTAATGGAGTCTGAAGATGGTAAGTTAATTCTGGAGCAAATCACAGCTATGAAAGAGGCAGCCAAGGCGGCGTGGAGTGAGCGTGGTTCCTCTCGTCTCGCACTGGCTAAACTCGTTGGGTCGTGGATGCATGAATGAATACGTCGTCCTTGTTTGCAGCATAATTTTTTTTTTTTAAAAAAAAAAGAAAATCAATGTCTTAAACTTTGTCTTAATAAATTATTCGTTTGTCTGGCGCACCTTGATGGCCGGTACGAATGAATGAATAATATAATGGTTGCTATGATGTTAAAAATTCAAAATATAAATAGTAGTTATTAAATTTTAGTAGCTCGTAAGATATTTGGTTGAAAAAGAACAATTACGGAATTTGCAAGGTGGAAGTAAGATCAGTATGAATGTTTATAACTTGAAGTCTTATTAGGCATTTGATTGGAAGCAAGCAATTACGGAAGATGAAAAAGTGTGTTGAGATCTTTCAAATTCTCTTTTGTGTTCCGATAAATGCTAGAATAACCTCGCCTAACTCCACCATATGGATATCAGATGGCCCATGCCTGGTGATAAAAACAGCACTATGGCCTCCATTGTTTCCATGAACCAGAAACCACGAGTCGGAAGGTTTTGTATATATAATATAATAGAGATAAAAACAAACGACTAGTCAAACCATAAGCTGCTAAACTTCAAAAACTGTTTGAAAGTTGGAATTTGGAACTAAATGGACAAGAGGCTTAGAGGCACTAAATAATTGAAAACTATATTTCTGAATAATCTGATGGATGTCTATTTTTGTTGTTTATAGCACAAAATTTCTTAATTCACTACTAGAAAACATGTTTATTGCGACGGACAATTTCCGTAGCAATAAGTCTGAAATCCGTAGCTAAAATGAATCAGCTACGGAAATTGCTCGTAGCCGTGTCCCTTGTAAATCCTGGCGTCGCAAATAATATATAGCTACGGAATTGCTATATTCGTAGCAAGTAGCTACGGACCACACCTGTAGCTGATATTCCAGAGACCGTAGCAGATACTTTGGACGGAAGTTAACGTTTCCGTCTACTTGTGCGTAGCAAGTTCGTAGCATGTTCGTAGCTAAATGTCAAAAGTCATCCTAGATATTTGAGTTGACTTTCCATAGCTATTAGTAGACATGTCTGTAGCTAGTCTGTAGCTAAATTTATTTCTATTTTATTCTTATTTGGAAATTTATGTAATATTTATATATTTAATAATTTTGGCTTCTTTTGCAAATCTAATAATCTATGAAAGTAATTCACACTCAAATTAGAGAAAATTAAATTTATATACTTTAAATATCAAAATATTATATAAATAAGACTTCCTACAATTAGATTGTACATACAAAATAAAGCAATTGAAAGGGCAAGTGTTTGAGAGCAACATGCCTTCACCAAAAACAAGGTGAGTAATCAAGTGTGCAATCACTGAGCACAATCTACATATATAACAAAAAAAAATCATTGAGCAATATATACCATTCCATTAGAACAAAAAGTGTCATTAGGTCAATATTGCCTACAAATGCCCAATGCTCCCACACTCAGCCTCATATACTGCAAAATAACATAATTAAAGTTTAGAAATTATATTCAAAAGCATTAGAACTTCAACAATTTAAGTTATCACTACAAAAAAAGTGCCATATACTGACGAACTATTAATAATGATTATTATCAATAATTGAGAATCTCAATTCAATATTTAAACAATAATAATCATGAGACCTATGTAAAACTTTTTATTATATCAAAAACCATATATTTACATAGTCAACTTACAAGACATGACTTACTCAAAAGTCAATATATATTTACATGAGTTACATTTTATCTACAAATATAATTAAACTTATATATAATACATAGTTGATACTTGTGATCCCATCTTCCCAAACATAGAGAAGTTCCCGCAAGCACAATGATAAATTATAACACTTTATTATTTAAAAAAAAACTACTTATTGGACATACAAAAACAATGTATAAAGCTTTAAATTATACCTTCTAATGTCAAGCACCGGATTTTAACATGTATTCATGTCCTTAACATTTTTACTTTGGTAATATATATCATATAAATTAAGAGTGCTATGCTTGAAAGCATACCTTATATGTAAGGATTATTGGTGCCATGGGTCAACAATGTCGCACAAAAATATATCCATAAGCATTAGCTCCTGCAATCATCACAAGAAATGAGAGATAGAGATTCCTAAATTGTGTTCTTTTTCAGTTTCTGCAATAACAATTTCAATTTGATGAGATATGATCCTCACCTTAATCATTGCATTAAAGTCCCTATGTGTAACACTCTTGATTATAAGCACCTCATCATCTGTGTGAAAAACAAGTATGTGAGTATGTTTCAACTTCTGGCCAAAATAACATCAATACATGCAGGCATAAAGGCACACACGTTCAGTAGACAAGTAATAGCATATATGCACATAAAAACCATGTAGCAGTAGAGAAGACCAACAAAGTCAACCAGGTTGGGCTCCCCTTTCCTGTATCATATGGCATTGGATAATTCATTTGGTTTCGGATTAGATTTTCAGTTCACCTCATTCATAGGAGCCTCACTATGATTTTCAGACCAACTGCACATGTCTGAAATTGCCGTGGATGGAAAGGGAGTTTTGCTGGTAGAATCAAATTAAGATGTTCTTCACAAAGAGTTCGATTGTAGCATTTACCAGCACCCCTACAGGCCACGACAAATAAAGTTCACAAATGTCCATAGTTTGGAATGCAAATCTACGGATTGGAAAACATAAGAACCAACTTGCAATGATCGATAATATGTGCAGTGAGTCCAAGTCCTCTGTTTTTTTTTTGGCCAGAAGTCCAAGTCCTCTGTTCGCCTACAAGAAATTGACCCCAGTAATACAATCAACAAATGTTCCAACCGTACTTGTATTCAATAGTCTCATCAAACTTCTTGGCATTAGCCTGAACAATTTACTAGAAATTATATGAATTAATTAGCAATGGCAATAGACAAAACAAGATTAGATTATTTAGCATTGAAGAAAATTCAACATCAAGCAAATTTATGCATGAAGCAGACTAGTGGAAGAAGCACAATTTGATTGAATAATGAAACCAAGAGCTCAAGGTACGCTTAATTTTCTCAAAAGCCCTTAGCAACAATGTTTCATTCTAAATTAATAATTTTCATTAGAATTCCTTAAAAAAAAATTAGAAACAAAGAAAAAGAACAATGAATTCATAATAATGAAGAGCTATAGGAATCTCCAAATAAATTTCTAAATTAAATTAAAGATAAAGAAAAAATGAAAAGAAGACTTGAATCTGGCAAGGGTTCACAAAGAAGAGGAACCAAGCTTTGTGGTGATAGCAAACCTGGGAATATTTCTTGCAATCTCCATGTTGCCGTTCCCCATTATCGGTAACAGAAATTGGGAGCGATCGTCGGCAACATCAAAACTGTGGATTTCAAAATAAGAAAGTCATATATATATTGGACTAAGGACAACAAAGAATATGGAATGGAACTATATGACATTATCAAATTTTTTTTATCAAGGCATTATCATAGTAGGAACCATACATATATAATTGACAAAAAGAGAGAGAGAAACCCTAACTCGTAAAGAAGGGAAATATTCTCCAATGGTGAGAGGGCTTTTGACCGGTGGCAAGAGATCTCTCAATCGACGGCAAGAAGGTCCTTTAACGGTAGGCCAACGACAGAAACTTGAACTTCACGGTGAGGAGACTTGAGTATTTCAAGTTTCAACAGTACTCCTTTTTGGGTTTGAAACTAGAAATCTTCAAGAGGGTTTTTCAAGCATAAACGCTTAAAAATAAAAAACGAGTTTCAACCATTTTTGTAAATCCAGGATGAGGGTCCTTGAGGGTAGTGTTTGAGTGTGAGCGACTGTGGAGGTAAGAAAGAGTGAGCGGCTGCCGAGGTTTGTAAGAAACAAGGAAAAAGATAACCTAGTTGAATATTTTTTTTAGATTTTATACTTAAATGTTTGCTACGGAGAGTAATTTCTTATTGGCTACGAACAACCCGTAGCAAACAAAAATTGTGTTATTTTACTTGAAAAATATTTTAATAGATCTTTATTCTGTTAACTTTTTCATCCTTCTCTAATTTTACCATTCACGAAGTTCGTAGTAAGTCCGTAGCTAAACTCGTAGCGAAAATTCTCAAAGCTAAATGCGCATCAAATTAGTAGTAAGTACTTAGCAGATTGCTACGGATGGGCCCGTAGCAAAACTTTTCAATGAAAATAAATTGAATCCCGCCAATTAAAAAATTCCCGCGTGTTAATTTGCTACGGGGTTTGCTACGGAGCGCTACGAATCCGTAGAAAATACATCTCTTTACCCGTATCTAGTGCGTAGCTATTGCGATAAATTGACTTAATTTTTCGGTATTTCTGTGTCCGTAGCGCTTCTGTAGCAATTCCGTAGCTGATATGTCTTATTTGCTACGGATTCGTCCGTAGCAAAATTTTCCGTCGCAATAGACCCTGTTTACTAGTAGTGATTATTTGTCCAGCACACCTACTTACCCTGCAGCAACCTAATCATATTCCTTCCTAACCTAACCCCACAGCCCAAAGGGATCATTGCGATTGCATGGTATAAAAGCTATTTGTAGAGTGAAATTAAGTAGTGAAGGCCTGTTTGATAAACCGTTGAAAATCTTCAAACCATTGAAAATTAAAATTTTCAATGATTTAATTTTTTCAATGCGTTTGATAATCCATTTTAAATTTTGATTAATACAAATTTTTCAATGGAAAAATATTGAATTAGATAAGTAGCTAGGGACCTACTTATCACTTAATGTAGAAAACGGTAAGCTAAATCATTTTTTTTATAAAAATTGCTTTTGGCTAAACTACCCCCAAAAATTATCGTCTTCTTCCTCCTTGTTAATCTAGAAAAATTGGGATTATGTTTCCATTCTTTAGCCTAAACGAAAAATCCAGTCTTCTTCCTCGTTAATCTCAAAAAATTGGGATTAGGTTTCCACTCTTTAGCCTAAACAAAAATCCAAAATCATCTGCTTGCTTGTTGAAGGTAAACAAAAATTTCAACTTATGATTGTTCAAACCGTTAAGAAACTTGTGGGTGCAATATTATCCCAAGTAGGAACCAATTGTGTTATGTTGAATGTGTGTTTGATCGCAAAACCACACAATGATTATGTTTCATCTCTTGACCTTCATAAATAATCAACTTGTGTCTTGCGATTGATCACTTCCAAAATTCCAGTTTCTCCAAAATAATTTTTTTATACTATCAAACAAAACAATCAAGTAAAAATTTTTAGATCTTTTTTTTTCCTCTTCTTCTACTTGTTCTTCTCCCATCTCATTGGTACCGAACAAAGATTAGGTTTTCTGCAATTTGGGTAAAAAAATATTATGTTTTACTTTTGTTTTTTTGTGCTGAAGAATATTATAAGTTTTTACAATATTTTTTTCGAAAAAAAATTATGTTATAATAATGAGGGTAACAATATAAACTAAATTATTTATTGAATATAACATTTATACTTATCAAACAATATATTTACATTCAGTCCTTAATTTTCAATAGAATGTCAAACAGTTTTTATGGATTTAATTCAGTATTTGTATGATTCAGAATTAAAATTTCAGTACTTAACTTTTCAGCACTTAATTTTCAGTTTTATTAAACAGAACCTAAAAAACTCCACATCATATGAAATTTAAAAAATAGAAAATAAAATTTCTTTTTGGTTACCTTTGCTTACAGGCTCTCGAGTCTTGTTAAAGAGAAGTTACCTACCTTCAATTTCAAAGACAGCTCGATCGGATTGGGATTGAGAAGGAGCCGATAATGAATGCTTCGAACCAATAAAAAGGAGGGAGTCCCTTTCAAATTTAATGGTCTCTTGGGCCTAGAAACAAGGAAATGCTAAAATGTTTTAAGCCGAACTACTTAAACGTGGAATGAAATGAAACTAGTACTAGTAGCTAGTTTCGAGTAACTTTTTTGCATTTTTTTTATAATCTCTAAGCGTTTACGGTTTATCTTGATATATGATCCAATGAGTCCATTCCCTTATTTACCAAAGTCCCTAAAATTATCCCTCCTTGTCTCTCCTCCAATTACTTCTATATTCTCCTTAAGAATTGAAAAAAAAAAAATCATTTCAACTCTGTTTAGCTTAACTATTAACTGTCGACTATATGTCTATGGTTTAATGTAAAAAAAGTTCCTAAACTTTCCGTCAACGGTCAAATAAGCCCCTGAATTTCAATTTTGGCCAAATAAACTCATTTTGGCCAGATAAACCTTTTCACTATGAGAAAAAACCATATCTACATGCCACGTGGCCTGAAAATACCACATCAATTTAGGATAAATTTTCTGAAAATGAAAAAAAGTTTTAAAAATTCAATAAGTGGCATATATAAAAATAAATTTTCTGAAAATAATTCAAAATTTATGTTTTTTTTTCTTTTCCTGAAAATTTACCCTAAACTAACGTGACTTTTCAGGCCACGTGGTATGCTGGCATGACTTTTTCTCATAGCAAAAGGGTTTATCTGGCCAAAATTGGTAATTTAGAGGCTTATTTAGTTAAAATTAAAGTTTAAGACTTTATTTGACCGTTAGCAGAAAGTTCATGGGCTTTTTTTTACATTAAGCCCTATGTCTATCATAGATCTCAAGTCAAATAAATTGAGAATTGCCAAATAATGGAGTAATAACTAACAGATTAACATAAAGTACTTTGGAAAATGAAGTTTAACACAGTAATTTAACACCATATAGTACTCAAATAAATTGGTCTATGCATAAATGTTATATTAAAATATCACATATAGGATATAGCCTATATGATATTTGTGTTCCAAGTAGCATTATTCAGTTTTAAGAAGAGCTATAAGGGATTGGAACCAAGCAGAGATCATTCTTTCTTCTAACCACAATCCCAAAAGCCTCATCCAAATCAAGTTCTTCTAGCTTTCTTCCCTCCGGAAGTTGCCAGTCAAAATGATAAAGTAGCATCGCAAGAGGTAACTCAACATTGGCAATACCATAAGACATACCAGGACACATCCTTCTTCCCGCACCAAATGGGATATACTCAAAGTTAGACCCTTTATAGTCAATTGAACTGTTAAGAAATCTCTCTGGATAAAACCTTTTAGCTTCAATCCAGTAATCAGGATCCCTACCAATCGCCCATGCATTGATGATTACTTGGGACTTGGATGGTATATCGTATCCCTTAATTTTGCAGCTTTCAGAGCATTCTCTTGGAATCAGCAAAGGGAGGGGAGGGTGCAATCTAAGCGTTTCTTTAATGACAAGCTTCAAATAATCCAACTCATGAACTCGTTCACCATCAACATTCCCTTCCCTATTGAAAACTTGCCTGACCTCTGCCTGAGCCTTATGCATCACTCTTGGATTCTTCAACATTTCTGACATTGCCCATTCTAATGTTGTGAATGATGTATCACTCCCCGCAACGAAAACATCCTGCAATTAATAAATTAGGATGGAATTTCTAGTGTTCATGTTTGGAGTATATGAAATATATATGTATAGGCTTATGCATGTACTAACCCAGATCACTGCTTTGATGTTGTCATTTGTTAAAGGAAATTCAAGGTCACCATGTGTCTGAAGTATCAAAAGAACATCGACAAGGTCATCAGATTCATCACTTCTAGCCTTTTCCATTATTTTCTTGCTAGCTTTATGTTCATGGATTACATTTTCAAGAACCTCATCTACTTTTTGGTGCAACCTCTCAAGTTTAGGCCTCAACCCTGTGAGTAAGGGAAGCAATTTGATTGAAGGGAACAAATCTGAAATACTAAAACCTGCAGCATACTCTATAGCTTCCCTGAAAAGTGAAGTAAACTCCTCTTTCTCTTTGCATTTCCCACCAAAAGCAGTCCTTGAAACAATTTCATACGTCAGAGCATATAACATCTTACTCAAGTTGACTGGTGATCCTGCTTTGGAAGAAATTGCTCTAACCAGATTTGATACCTCTTCTTCCCTAATTGGATTGAATGATTTCACACGCTTTGGACTTAGCATCTCCAACACACAAATTTTGCGTAGTTGCCTCCAATAGTCTCCATAAGGTGAAAATGCAATGTCTGTTGCATTATAAGATACATATTTTGCAACAAGTGTATAAGGCCTATACGCGAAAACGATGTCATGGGTTTTCATCACTTCTGTAGCTATTTCTGGAGAAGAAACAATGATGTTTGAAACTTCCCCAAGTTGAAGGTGCATCAAGGGACCAAATTTGTTGGCCAGGTCTCTTAAGGAATGATGGGGTAGGGAGCCGGTGAGTTGGTGTATGTTCCCTATGATGGGCAACTTCCATGGCCCTGGGGGTAGATTTGGGTTCATCTTATTGTGTCTGAATCTCTTCAGTAGTTTCAGCAACATGAACAAAATGATAATGGAAGTGAAAAGTGTCGGAAAGGAGAAGAATGGATGCTCCATGACCATGAATTTAGCTAGAACTGGAGATATATGTGTTTTATTTTCTAACTCAGGTTTCATTCCATCTATTTAAAGTAAGTGATTTGTTGTTCTCCTGGACTTTAGTTTGTCTTCTACTTCAATAGGCATCTTGGTATTTTCCACTATCTACACAAAAATGGATAGATTAATTAAAATGAAATACTAGTAATAATTTCTGTTCTTATAAGGTTTCTCTTGTAATGTAGTGAAACATGGCAGAAGATGCCATATATAAGAAACTCATTGATCAATTAATAATGTACGTATCAAGGTCTTGATCAATTTCATTGTTGTTTAATTAATTTGTAATGTTCTACTTACTATTTTTCTACATATATTTGTCTACCTTGTTTAGATCATACTATAAACTTTAGAACAAATGGAAATAGCAGAACCTTTTTGATTGCAAATCGAAAGCAACCAATCTTCTTATTGATTGATTAATTAATGAACAAGAAAATACATACCGACAATGATGCAGGAAAAAATCAACAAATTACAAGATGCCAAATGATCCATTTCATCATCTTTTACATGATCGATACTTCATAAGATTCAATAGTTAGAATCTATATGTTATGTCTTTAATTTGTTAAATACATACACAACTTTGTTGGGATTTCCCGGTAAGAGTTTGGCTGCAAGTGGAGGCATATAATTGGCCATGGGAAGAAAGTAGAAAGAAGAAGAAAGAAGGAAAGGGCTTTGCACCCATTTTATCCCAACTTGGCCCATTAAAGTAGCAAAAGACCCAATAGAACTTCCAACCTGTAGAATGTGGCATTGGGCTCATTAACCCTTACTTATGGGCTTTTGGGTCAACAGTAGGCAGGTCCATGGCGCTCCTTTCCAACCTTTATTTTCCTCTAAGACTATATTACTATTTTGGTTTATCTTTTTAAGCAATTCCTTAAAAAAACTGTTTAGGAACATGTAAGTTATTCCATCTTGGCGAACCGTCAACTTTTTTGGAGATTCACGGATCTTTCAACAACGAATTTTTCATATTTACATCTATCTATACTAATTATAAGCCAAGTCCTGAGTTTGTGTCACGAGTTAATTCGGACACAAACTCAGTTTTAAAAAGTTAAAAACAAAATAAAAACTACCCATTACAAATAAAACTACCCATTAGAGGATAAATATAAGTATTTAAATTTTGTTTATATCATTTAAAAAAAACTATCAAAAACTACTCCCATAGTGAGTGCTTGTGTCTTGTATTTTCTAAGAGAATTTGTAGAGACTCTGGATATCTTCCCCCACACAAATCCAAATTTGTATCACTTTTATCTCACCGGCTTAAACATTCCTCCTAATCCATTCAACTTGCTTTTTTCTATTTTGTGTGGGGGTGGGGGGCAAAGCTCTTTCAACTATAATCATTAATCATGCTTTTTCTTTTTTTTCTTTTTTAATTTTATTTTTAGGTCTAAGGCATGATAGCATAAGATAAAATGGCCATGAGTCAAGAGAAAAAAGAAAAGAAAGTACAATTTTTCTAATCATCAAGGCAAATTAACTTTAAATTGGTATTGCAATATCATGACATTAGCTCAATGAGACTTATTAAAATTAGTAATTCAAGTTACGGTTATTTTATGATGCATGATGCATCAACTGAATTGATTCAATTCTTAATCGTTTATAACTTTGGTAAATTGATCTTTCTAATGTATCTAAACGCTATAATCTCCACGAACAAATTGGTTCGGGCTATAAGAAAAGCAGCAAGAAGTTCACGTGTGACTTAGAAAAAAAAGAACCCGTGAACTATGCACTGATTCCAAGCTGAACGAAAGCAAACAAAAACCCAGCATCTCACCACCCGACAAAAACCTATTTATATCGAGGATGACGACACCTTGGATTCTTCCTTTACTTTCAGGCTTCAGCATCACAAAATAGAAAGAGACCCGTGACTCATTCTTTAGTTGAGAATTGAGATGCGAGTGGGTCAAGCCAACTTTTTTTTTGTACTCCATTTGCCAACTCATCGACCATATCTCTCGCCATGTCACCCTCTTAAAAAAACTTGGACACCCCCAAGGCCACCCTTGGCTGTATAATTTGTGGATGGACTTGTAAAATTTGATATTGTTTCTGTACTATGCACATGGCATTATTCGTAAAGAATTTTTTATCAATGTGAAGCTGATATTGCAACCAGATTTTTGTGATTGGTCCCCAATCAAGAATTGAATAGGCATCTTATGGCTTGGAACCATGTAAAAAGAAAAGTCAGTTTTGGGCACTTGGGATAGTGAAAAGTAATGTCATGATGCTAGGATTCAAAGCATACATTTGTAAGTAACTTGCGAGCTTGCTGGCGCTACAACAACATGTTTTAGGCTACAAGCTTAAGGAAGTAAAACTTCCTGGCCTCCTTCATGAACTACAAGAAAAACTTGAAAAGAAGAAGAGAGAAATTGATACAAGATCCTAATTAAAGTATATAATAATATTGGTGATGGCAAATTCTGAGTATATATTTGCCTTTGAACATGGAGAATTGATGAGAAACGAGCATAACTCAGTTGGAGTTTCACTTATTTGATAAATCAAATGAAATATTCTAAGCAGCCATTACAGGGGACTCTGGATTGTGACTAAGGGAAGGAAGGAATGGACATAACAGAAAATAAAGGAAAACTTTTCTTTTTCCCAAATGTGACAAATGAACCCTAATTTCTGTATATCTTCATTTCTTTGACCTTGAAATCCTTCTGATCAAAACAAGCAAACAAAGCACACGATAGAACACAAAGAAGCCAACCAGGATGTAGATATTTGTCCATCTCTGCTTCACATGGAGCCCTTTCTTTTGTAATACATCGCCTCCCGTTAGCATGCAAGCCCTGGTTTCATTGTACCATAGAAAACACCTCGACACAAGGCAAGAATACTCATTGATAAGCAGAGCGTCGAGTGCGTATTTGTACATTGAGAGAAAGTGCATGAAGAGCCAATACTTGGGCAAGCTATCCTTGGAGATGAAGTAACCAGAAAACAGGAAAAAAGCACCAAGAAGTATTGTGACAAGTGAAGTTCCGGCTATGTAATTTGGTGCTAAAGAGCTCAAGAAAAGGACAAATGAATTTGCCATTAGAACTATAATCCAAATGACCAAAACAAAGTAAGCAAAAGCTTGCCATGAAGCACAAAGACCCACTAAGAAGTAGACAGAGGTTGAATATATGATTGCAATGGCAAGCAAATATGGCAAGAAAACAAGGGTATTGGCTATGAGATAAGATGAGAGTCTATAAACACCACTTGAAGTTTCCCTTATAATAATTGGCCTTTCGTTAATGAAGATTGGGAGGGTTTCAGTTGTAGAAGAGAGAAGGAAAGTGAGAGTGAAGGCAAATAGACCAAACCTTTTTTCTATACCTTCCTTGTCAAAACCAATGTTAATGTAAATTGTTCCTAAAACAAGACCCACAATAAGAGCTTCTAAAGCGTTAGTCAAAAGGAGCTGCCTTGTTCTGTAAATAATCTTCCAAAACCTGTTATAAAGAGAGCAGATTTCATGAAGCCTTGAGCTTCTATACCTGATATCAACCGCTTGATCATTTTCAGGAGTTGTTACAGAATCTTCAGGCGATGAAGGGAGTGATATCGGTGTAATGGGTTTGCTTTCATGCAACTGGTTTAGAATTTCCATGGCGTACTCGAGAGCGTTGAGCTGAGGAGGGACAGTGAACCCATTGGACTGTAGAAATACTTGGAGTGAAGAGAGTGTTCCATGGTGAACAACAGTTCCTTTGGACAGCAAGAGGATTCTATCAATGGTGGAGAGAATCTTGAAACTTGGTTGATGTATTGATAAAACGATCGTTCTGTGACGTGAAGTTGCTATTGATTTCAGGATCTGCATTACGTTAAAAGCTGATGTACTATCAAGGCCAGAAGTGGGTTCATCAAGAAGTAACACAGCAGGGTCATGGAGGAGACTTAGACCTATCGAGACTCGCCTGCGTTCACCGCCAGATAGCCCATGAGCGAGCTTGGTGTTAGCCAAGTGACTCAGCCTTAACTCTGACAGGAGAGATGTAACGATGGCGTCGATATCTGCTGCTTTAGGGACAAGAAGGCGAGCGGCGAAAGCGAAAGTTTCGGCTACGGTGAGCAATGGTAAACATGCATCGTGTTGAGGAACATAAGCAGAGAGTTTCCGAAATGAAGAAGGGTTGATCGGGGTGGAATTGAGTAAAAGAGTGCCATTTGTTGGCGATGTTCGAGCTGCAAGAATGTCTAGAAGAGTGGATTTTCCGGCGCCGCTAGGGCCAACAATGGCAAGGATTTGTGAAGGGTTTGCGGTGAAGGAGACTTCCCGGAGGATGTAAGTTGGAGGGGTGGAAGTGCAAGGTTTGAAAAGGAAGTAGCCCGTAATGGGAGTGGTTGAAGTGGTCAATTTGGTATATGAGACGGAGGATGCTGTTAGCCTGTATGTCTTGAGTGGTGGTGGTGATGGTGGTGGCGTCGGCGGCGGGGGGCATGGAGAGGCTGATTGGTGTTCCATGGAGGAGGGGGAGGAATTGGTTGGAGGGAGAGGAATTGGAAAATAAAGAATGGGGTGTTGAGAGATGGGTTGATGGAAGTTTCCATTAAGTTGGAGTATAATGTTGGGTGGAGGATAAGAAGATATGAGAATTAAAAAGTTTGAAGGGGGGTGCCCCTTTGGTACGTAGATTTATTGTTTAATCAGAGGTTAATTTTATTAAATAGTTTGTACTCTTTTCATTTCATAGTATAAAATTAAGAAATGCAAGTGTGTGTGTGTGGCAAAATTCTTAAGAGTGGAACTATCAAAATTTGGAACATGCATAATCTTACATTATATAAGTGTAGATTATAATACCTAGGATGTTTTAATCAGATCAAAGTTCATAATTAAAACATAAGTTCATCAATGATTAAGCAATTCCTTTTCCCTCAATTATTGGGAAAAAAAAAAAAGAAAGAAAGAAGAATTTGGGTCTAGTTTTCAAATAATGTTTTCTAGGGATCATGTCATGTATAGTTGGGATAGACGAAATTTGGCTTTGCTAGGCTCGTCGACATCCCCAGTAACTAGAGCTGAAAACTCAAGAAGACGACAATTTCTTAGCGTGTATATATATAGTTTACTTGATCAGTCGATTATTTGTCTACATATAGATCAATTATTTATTCATGTTTCCCTCTTCTAATTTCTATCACTTGCTCTAATAATAAGATGTAAAATATTACTAATGGGCGGTGAGCCCATAATTTCACTTGCTTAAATGGAAAAAGAAGGAATCCTTTTACCACCTCGTTGAAATGGCTAGAGAGATATAAAAGAGAAAATTATAGGAAGGTTTCGAGGAGAGACATGAAGGGAACGTAAGGTTTGGAAAACAATACGCAAGTAGTTGTTTTAGGAATAAAATCCTATTAGATTACTTGATATGTTGGGCCGAAATGAAGAAAGAAAGAATCATGTGAACTAATAATGCTATATATATATATATATATATATAATTATAAATGACAAAGTTTTAGCTGGTTTGGGAATGGATTTGGATGGTACAGGAATAGGATGGAAGTCATTTGCTATTGAGATTTGAGAAGAAAAACAAAGGGGCAGATATTTTTCTTATATTTATTATAATTAAACCTACCATTAATTTTATGAGCAAGGTCCTCATTGAGCGCCACATGATATTTGGTTTCTTTGACAAGTGTCAATAGTTAATTTTCTAATATTTTGTTTATTATATTTGTATTCATTTAGTTTGGAAAAATTAAAAGACATTCATCCCCTTTCCTATATAAAATAAATTATCAAATAATTATAAATTAATTATAAATTTGTTATGAATATACATGTATGTTGTGGATGTCTATGAATCTAATTAAAGCAAAGATAAGATTGATGACTTGATTCATTCATACACATATACCTATGTATTAAGTTCATCCCCTTATATTTATGGTGATGTATCTATGTGCCATAAATATACCACTTACTTTGTTATGGAATAAGATGAATAAGAAAAATTTCTCCCCTTCTTCATATTTTCTTCTTCTCCATATTCTATTGTCTCTCTCCATACTTCAATTCTCTACTCCCTTGCTTTTGTTTTGTTATCATTTCACAACAAAATTTCATTTCTTAACTGAATTTTCTTAAAATAATTTATAAAATAAAACAGCCGCACGCGAAGTGCGGCCGGAGAATTCTAGTTATACTCCCTCTGTCCCTAAATATAAGTCCCTTTTAACTATATCATTAAGTTTAAGAAAATTAGTTAGACTTCAAAATTTTACGTAACTTTATCTTCTTATTCTATTTTTGCCCTTATTATCTTTCCCACACTTACTCTCTCTCCTATTTATCTCTTACCTAATACTACTACAACTTGCAAAGTTAGTTTTAGAAATAACTAATAAATGTGTATTGCTTTTGCTAAAGGGATTTATAAATTAGGACAAAAAACCATCTAAAAAGGGAATTATAATGAGGGACAGAGAGTAATTATAATAATAATCATAATCATATCAATCCATAAACCTACTAATAAATCACGAGAACACAGTTTCTGAATTGGAACAGTAACACACTTGAGGACGAATGCTGCATTAAATTGCTGCCAATATGCCAATCCGTGACTTCCTATTGGCATATCCAACACATGTTCGACAGTGGCAACGTTGTGCGATAGCTGACCATGACAGGTGTTAATCTTCAGCATGGTTTCTCATCAATTTTAATCTAAATAATTAACACTAAATAATAAGTAGTATATACTATATAGTACTCTCAAACAAACACTCTATAATAATATTAAGGCTTAATACCCAAATTAGCCCTTTAACTATTCATTTTGGGGCAAATTGGCCCTTTAACTTTTTTTGGATAAAGAAATCCCATAACTTTTAAAAACGAGACAAATTAGTTCCTTTTTTACGGACGGTTTAACGTCCAGAAGGTGAGGGAGCGTTTGACTTCCGATTAAGGCGATTCTAACAGCGTTTGAAAGATCTCGACGAGAAGAATATGATGGTCAGGGAGGTGAGAAAACTAAGCAATCGAAAATTTCAAATCTCGGGTCAAATTTAAAACTTTGACTAGAAAGTGACGGTCTTATTCGGAGTCGGAACGGGCTGAATTTCTAATATGTCACTCTCTGAGGGATGCCGGATCTAGTCGTTGCAAAGGTGAGAAACGATAATAAAGAAAATAAGCGATGCCGGTCTACTGGCATCGAACGGGCTAAATTTATGATATGTCACTCTCTAAGGGATGTCGGTCTTATTCACCTCATTTTCTTTGTTAATTTTTCTCACCTCTACAATCAGTAGATCTAGCATCCTTCAAATAGTGACATATCGAAAATTCTAGTCAAACTTTTAAATTTGACTCAATATCTGAAATTTTTTGATTGTTATTTTTTTTCTCACCTCCCTGACCATCCGATTCTTCTGGTCGAGATCTTTTAAATGCCGCTAGAATCGCCTTAATCGGAAGTCAAACGCAGCCTCACCTTCCGGACGTTAAACGGTCCGTCAGAAAAGGACTAATTTGTCTCGTTTTTAAAAGTTATAGGATTTATTTGTTCCCAAAAAAAGTTAATGGGCTAATTTGTTCAAAAATGGATAGTTAAGGGGCTAATTTGGATATTAAACCAATAATATTAATATAGTAACTTGTCTTACAAAGAAAAACGAATAAATCCAATTCCAAACCACCACGTCTTTACAATTTACATGGGTTTTTTATGTGCTAAGATATCTATGTAGAAAAGTCCAAAGCAGGCAAAGGCCAATTTCGCAGCTTTCCTGAAAAGTGGATGCACTTTTCACCCAAATACTCTTTGTAGTTTAAATTGGGCTAGACTCGCTCAAAGTCTGAGCCCAATTGGATCAACTTGAAAGTCTTCGTCTCCAAATCCTATTTACTTTAGCCATTGCAGGTGCCAAATTCTTGTATTCTTTTTCTTCGTTGAATGAAAAATTGAAACTAAAATTGTAGTAACATAGTATATATGAACTACAGAACAGAGAGTCAATTTGTAACATATATCGCTCCCTAGGAGACTTGAGCTTAATTTGATCCAGATTTATATATATGTACACGCAGTCATTTTGGGGACTAGTTTTGAGCGGTGAGGGTGCGACAGGGCTCGATCAAGAACCATCATTCCAAGAAGCTAGCTTACTGCTGAGCTCCAGCAAGATAAGCCCTGAGTTCTGAAATCGGTTCTTGTTCTGGGAACATAAGTTGAGGAGCCATTGCCCAATTGTAGATGGGAAGACACGTTTATTCAAAGAAAAAGAATTCAGCTCAAATGAATTGCTCTATGGATGTTAACACCTCGTCGAAATAAATCCAGAACATGTCCTGCAAATGGCGATCTTTTCATGTGTTCGATGTTCTGTCTATTTTCTGCTCAAATTGAACTTTGCTTTTATTTGCATGTTATATTAATTCCTTCCAATAATTTAAGTCGAAAATTCACAAAACTCTTAAAAAATATTTTCATTACAAAGCCAAAGACGTTATTACGTATGAATATTGAATATAATACAAACTTACAAGTTACAGCAAATTTTCAGAAGAAAAAAAGCCAAGAAATCAAATAATAGAAAACAATAATCAATCAGTTATGAATTGGCTCTAATTAAGAGCAGTTCATAGCCTGGACGAATTTTTGTGCCAAATTAACTGTAAAGGTACAGTTCATCGCTGCAGTTCTCCTCCTACCGATCACCTTCCTGGATTTCCCAGTAGACATCACATAAATCTTACCACTCATTTGGGAGTGGCTCGTAAATGTCAAAAACCCAGACCTGATATCACTTTCTAGAATTGAATTGCTTCTTACATTGAATGAATTCAACTCTATAACTGTTATGATCCTTCTTGTGCTTACACCGTTGACCCTTGCCTTTGAGACCCAGACAAGCTTGCCCAACATCTACTCCCCTGTAAGCCAAGTTAACGATGGTCATTCCGTAACTGAAATAGCCGTAATTTGGGTTATGCACTGTCATATGAGCAGTCAGTCTCATGTTGAATGAAGGGTTCGGCGAGGTGGTAGAGTTGAGATGGTCAACCATAACGGCGCTCAATTGGAATCTGGGAGTTTTGGTGGTGAACACTAATACTGCGAATGTTATAATCAGTGCAATTACGACCAGAGCAGCAGCAAGTTTGGCCACATTCCTCCAGTTGAGCTTGGACGATGATTGTTCCGCGGTGGACTCTTCTGATTCCAACCCTTGCTCCAGATCAGAGTCATCCGACTTTCTGGAACTTTGCATCAAGGCAGACTCCTGATCATTATAATGTTTCACTTGTCCATTGGTTTGAGCCAGGGAAAACCCTGGGCAAATTGAATGATATTTCTGAACACAAAATGCAAGCTATTTGAGAACTTGTTGAGAATGATGATGAGTTTTGCGAGGATATGATGGTGAGAAGTTAGCATGTTTGTCAAACTATACATTTCATCATAATGAAAACAATGGAAAAAGTAAAGAAACTACTAACAGTAGCTTAGCTTATATACAATTAACCTATAACTAACTATTACTTAACTATAGACTAACCATAGATTAACTATAGCTTGACCATAGGTTTAGTAATATATTAGTAACAGACTGACTGTTTATAACAAACAACTAACTACTCTAACATCCCCCCTCAAACTTGGAATATACAAATTCTGGATTCCAAGTTTGCTGAAAGCAGTAGTGAAATTGACAGAAGAAAGAGCTTTGGTGAAGCAATCAGCAAGCTGTAACTTAGAACTGACAGGAAGAAGCTTGATCAGTCCTTCTTGTAGTTTAGTTCTTACTACATGACAGTCTATATCAATGTGTTTTGTGCGTTCGTGGAAGACTGGATTTTGAGCAATATGCAGAGCAGAAAGATTGTCACAAAATAGAGGTGCTGATGAAGTTAAAGAAACCTGCAAATCCTTCAAAAGATAGGTTATCCATTGAATCTCACACACTGTTGAGGCTAAAGCTCTATATTTTGCTTCAGAGCTACTTCTACTAACAGTGTTTTGCTTTTTAGTTTTCCATGAGATTAAAGAATCTCCAAGAAAAACACAATATCCAGTGACTGATTTTCGAGTGTCAACACATTTTCCCCAATCTGAATCAGAATAAGCTGTAAGCTGAAATTTTCCATGTGAAGAGAAAAGAATTCCTTGTCCAATTGATCCTTTGAGATATCGAAGCACCCTATATGCTACCTGAAGATGCTCTGAAGTTGGTTTGTCAAGAAACTGAGCTAGTTGCTGGACAGCAAAGCTGATGTCAGGCCTTGTTGTAGTTAAGTATTGCGACTTACCAACAAGTTGCCTATACTGTGTAGCATCAGTAAGAATATCACCAGAATCCTTACTTAATATTGTTTCTGGTAACATTGGTGTTGGTGCAGGTTTGCAATCTTGAAAATCCATTTCCTTCAACAAATCCAAAGTGTACTTCTTTTGACAAACATTAATGCCCTTTTTGGAACGAGCAACTTCTAATCCCAGAAAAAAATTCAACTCTCCAAGATCTTTTATGCTAAATAAATCATGCAAATAAGCCTTGATAGCAGTAATTTCTTCAATGTTGTTACTGGCAAGAATGATATCATCAACATAAACCAGTAAGGCAGTAAAATTACCATTTAGGGACCTAGTAAATAAGGTGTGATCTGCCTGAGATTGTTGAAATCCATATCTGACCAATGCATCTGTAAGCTTCTTGTTCCACTGTCTACTAGCCTGCTTAAGGCCATAGAGAGATTTTTACCAATTTGCAAACCTGATTTGATCCCTGTTGATACCCTTCTGGAAGGCGCATATAAACTTCCTCAGTTAAGTCTCTATGAAGAAAGGCTGTATTTACATCACACTGATGTAAATACCATCCTTTTAAAGAAGTTATGGCTAACAAAGTTCTAACTGTGGTCATCTTAGCTACTGGACTGAATGTGTCCAAGTAATTAATTCCCTCTTGTTGTGTATATCCTTTAGCAACAAGTCTTGCTTTATACCTCTCAATCGATCCATCTGCTTTTCTTTTAACTTTATAGACCCACTTACAGCCAATTGCTTGTTTTCCAGGTGGTAAATCAACCAGTTGCCAAGTTTTTGTCTTCTCTAAAGCTTGTAATTCTTCACTCATTGCTTGTTGCCATTGAGGACTTTGTGCAGCTTCTCTGTAATGTTTTGGTTCCTTGTCTTGATCTACAGCAACTGCAAAGACTTTGTGTTTTGGATTAATATGATCATAGGAGAATACTGTAGATACAGAGTGAAGACTGGTTTTGGTTGTTTGAACATGATTGCATTCAAAATTAGTAAGCTTCAAGGATCGAGTTCTGTTTCTGGAACTTCTTCTAAGAGGTTGGGTGATGATCTGTGTGTTTGGAATGACTAGAGTAGTGTTTATAGGTGATATGTTGTTTGTGGAATTTGGTGAAGTATGTAAGTGTTCTTGAGGAACAAGAAGAGTGTTTTCTGTATGAACAGCTTGAGATTCTTCAACATCTGGAAGAATTGTAGGACTAAGTAAGGTGTCTTGTATGATGTGAGAATCATTTGAAATGCCAGAAAGCTCTATAGAATCATGAGAATCTGCAAAAGTAGGAAGAGTTGGTAATATGACTTGTTCTGCAGAATTATGCTTTGATAACTGCAGATTGTCAGTTTTAGCATAATCTGCAGAAAAAGGAAAGATAGTTTCATAAAATACTACATCTCTAGATAAGAAAACTTTTTGATTTTGTAAATCATATAATTTGTATCCTTTTACTCCAGGATGAAAACCTAGAAATATGCATTTTATACTTCTACTGTCAAATTTGTTTTTAATATTACTATGATTAGAGGCAAATGCAAGTGAACCAAAAACTCTTAAAACTTCTATATTAGGAGGTTCATTATACAATTTTTCAAAAGGTGTGATGTTGTCTAATACCTTAGTGGGAATCCTATTAATAAGAAAATCTGCATGCATAACACATTCTCCCCAAAATTGAATAGGTAGATTAGCCTGAAACCTTAATGACCTAGCTACATTAAGAATATGCTAATGTTTTCTTTCTACTGTGCTATTTTGCTGTGGAGTTTTAATGCAGGAAGTTTGATGAATTATACCTTTGGAATCATAAAACGATGGCATATTGAACTCTTGTCCATTATCTGTCTTGATGCACTTTACATCAGCACCAAATTGCACTTTTGCTAAAACCACAAAGTTTTGAACAATAGTCCTAGCTTCTGATTTACTTTTCATAAGAAAAACCCATGTGAATCGAGAAAAATCATCTACTATAGTTAGAAAATAAGTATGTCCTTTGAAGGTAGGAGCATAATTATCTCCCCAGATATCCACATGAATAAGATCAAACACATTAAAAGAAACAGAAGAACTAATAGGAAAAGGAAAGCATTTATGCTTAGATTGATGACAGATTTCACACAAATCAACAGAAACAGTAGAAGGAATCATCAATTTCAGTCTAGAATTGGAAAGATGACCTAAACGATTATGCCATAGAACAAAATTGGCATCATTATTACAAGAAACAACATTAGAACATTGCAAAGAAACATTTTTAACAGAATCAATAGGCAAAGCAGACATAGTAGAATCAAGTTCAGTCATAGCAGAAGCATTTTGCATAGCAGAAGAATCAAGTTGCAGTTTGTAAAGGCCATCATATCTCTTAGCAATTCCAATCATCTTCCAATGATTGATATCCTGTATGACACAATGAGAGGATACAGTGATCAAACAACAATTGAGGTCAAAAGTTAATTTGCCAACAAAGATTAAGTTGAAAGTAAATTCAGGAACATAAAGTACATCATAAAGGATCAGGGAAGCATTAAATTGAACAATGCCAATATGAGTAACTTGTACCCTAGTATTGTTAGGTAAGCCAAAATCTCCACTGCATTAGCATGATGAGCAGTGCGTTTTCCTTTGTAATTAGGATTGAAGCCTTGAGGGAAGCCATGCTTTCTATAGCATTTATCAATGGTATGCCCCTCTCTTCCACAGAAAGTACAAACAATTGGTTTCTTGCCTGGATTATAAAATTTCTTTGGAGCAGAGGAAGAAGGATTCCCCTTTACAACAAGAACATTAACAGTAGGAATAGGCAAGATGGATCTTTCTTGCTGAATAACCATAGAAAATGCCTTATTCACATCAGGCAAAGGATCCATAAGCAAGATCTGGGATTTGACATTAGAATAAGACTCATGGAGTCCCTTAAGAAAAGTAATGACTTGATCATTATCAGAATACTGCCTGATCTTTGAAAGACCACAAGAACAAACTGGTTGACAGGCACAAGATGGAATAGGGCGCAAAAGTTGAAACTCATCCCATAAAATTTTGAGTTTAGTGAAGTAATCATGAACAGATAAAGCACCTTGTGTAGAACAATGAATTTCAGTTTGTAAATCACAGATTCGAAAAGAATTTGTTTGACCAAACCTTGCCCTGAGATCTTTCCATATTGCCTGAGCAGAATCCAACCAGAGAATGGACTGAGCAATTGAAGTCGAGACAGCATTCACGAGCCAAGAAATGACTAAGTTGTTGCAACACTTCCATGGTAGAAACAATGGATCAGTAGGAACTGGAGGCACAATGGTTCCATCAACAAAATCTAACTTGTTCTTTGACAACAGAGCCATTTGCATTGCTCTTTCCCACTGGTAGTGATTTGGACCAGTAAGGACTGAAGAAACGAGAACCACAGATGGATTTTCGCTTGGATGGATGAAGTAAGGACTAGAGGGCAATTCCTCTGGTTTAGTTGAAGCAAAAGCCATTAATGAAGAAAAAGAATGCTAAAGATTCAAGAGAAAATGAACCAAGAACCCTGTTTGGGTAGAGAGAAAAAGAAAGAAAAAGCTAAGAAACTGAAGAAACAATAACCGTTTCTTCACAGAAAGAAAAAGAAGAAAAAGTTGCGGAAAAAGAGAGAGAATTTCTCTAATACCATGTCAAACTATACATTTCATCATAATGAAAACAATGGAAAAAGTAAAGAAACTACTAACAGTAGCTTAGCTTATATACAATTAACCTATAACTAACTATTACTTAACTATAGACTAACCATAGATTAACTATAGCTTGACCATAGGTTCAGTAATATATTAGTAACAGACTAACTGTTTATAACTAACAACTAACTACTCTAACAATGTTAATGGGGTATATATATGTTTGTGTAAGTGTACTAGTGGGACTTCCATCTATTGTTAATTATTATGCTAAAGTTTTTAGAGAGCACCTTATTTGAAAGGGATATTTGGCTTACCTTATCTCGTCTTCTTCTTCTTCTTCTTCAATTTTGCAGCCTATATTGAAAGACTTTTTCCTTATTGCCGCGTGGCTGCTCCCCTTGCCACCTCTATTTATCGCGGCTGCTCCCCTTGCCACCTCTATTTATCGCGGCTGCTCCATTAAGTAGTAACTCTTAAGCTAACAATAGAAGTAATGAAATGGAGTATATTACTATGTATTTTCCTCCATGTGATTTCAAATTTTCAATTTCGACCAAAAGCAATATGATAAGCTAAATTTAAATAAGGTTTATTGCTCAAAAAGACCCTTGAACTTACACAAAACGGCTGAATAAGCCTCTGAACTTCAATTGCAGCCAAATAAGCCCCTGAACTCTTAAAAAAGGTCAAATAAGCCCTTTTCTGACAGCTAAAAACTAAAATAAGGACTAAACATTTCAAAATTATCTTAAATAAGGATTAAAACACACAATTTCAACAAATTAAAATATATACGTAATATTTTTTTACAAATTGGATATAATATAAGTTAATACTAGTGTGTTAAATATATATAAACTGAAAAGCACATAATAATTTTATACCATATTACGTTTAATGAATTTATTTTGATTAATAGGGTTCGATTTTTAATTAATATGATAATATCATTTTTCTATCAAATTTAACGTGTACGCATGAGAAGCATTGGTTTTCATTTAAGGATTCCCTAATTTGTAAAAATTTGCTAAGTATGTGTTTTAATTTGTTGGAATTGTGTATTTTGATCCTTGTTTGAGAAAAGTTTTAAAAGGTTTAGTCCTTATTTCAGTATTTAGCCATCCAAAAAAGGCTTATTTGGCCTTTTTTAAATAATTCAGGGGCTTATTTGACTGCAATTAGAGTTCATGGGTTTATCTGGCTGTTTTGTGTAAGTTCATGGGTCTTTTTAAACAATAAACCATTTAAATAATAATTTAGTAAAAAAACCTAAAAGGTATATTTATCATTTACGGACTACTTTCAGTCCCCTTGTTTGATTTCAAACATTTTCTGTCGGCAGAGGTGCATTGCCCCTCACAAACAATAAAAGAACCCTACGTTCAGAATTCTTCAATAATTCATTAAATTTTTTCTTTTTTAATAAAATTTTCAGAGCAGGTTAGGTTATTCAAGACTAAGACAAGCCACACCAATCTTTTCGGAATTCACGAATTCATTGGACTTTTTAGTGTGGATTTTTCAGATTTATAAATCGCCTCTCAATAAGGGGTATTGTAGAGTCTCGAATTCTAGGGATGCAACCAGATAGGGTATCTGCAAAATTTGAGGTACCCATACCCTAATCCTATTATTTTATAGAATACCCGAACCTTATAACTACCCGGTTATTTTTTAAAATCACTATCCGTATCCTACCCGTATAAAATGTCAACTACCCGTTAACTACTCGAACCCGATAAAAAACCCGAATATTTTTTCCATTATAATTAAATGATAATAAATAAATTAAAATTAAATGATTAACTTGAAATTAACTTGTATTATTCTAAAATAAAGTTAAAAATTATATTTTTAACGATAAACAAATTTTAATTAGATTGATTATTAGTAGGTTTTAAGTAAAAATATAATATATAAATAAAAATTTAATATTAAAATAATTAATTAATAACTGGATTCGGGTAGTGGGTACCCTAAGGTCACTACCCAACCCTATCCGAACCTGTCACGGGTACTAAAACTACTACCCATACCCTACCCTAACCCAATTATACAATACTCTAACCCTATTTAATCGGGTCAGTTAGTATCGGGTACCCTAGTACCCACTTGCATCCCTATCGAAGCCGGATACCTTCCACTAGAAGTCTAAAATATTACCAAATCAACCAACCTCATTGACATATATATTAGATATAATTTTCTTTCTTTGGCTCAAAAGACAAAACAAGAGTGGATGAATTATCTGAATTTTTAAGTTATACATAGCCCGAGGCTCCCTTTATTTAGGTGATTGGGTGCTTATAAGCAGTTTATTTAGCTTTTGCTTCCTTAGGTGCAAGCAACTTCTGTGATCGGTTGGCTGACGTGTCAACAGAAAATTGTGAAAAAAACTGCTTTTTTTTACTGGAGGGTTTCCATGCAGTGTCTTTAAGCAGCTTCCGTTTATAAGCTAAGCTGAAACAAAGGGAGTCCAAGTAAAGTATAACCGACCACCAGGTTACACCAAACCTCTCATTTAGAGCAATTATTAGGTGGGACTGACCCACCACATCAGCCATGAGACCAATCACTAATATGACAACTTAGAAATTTTCTAAAACTTTGTCCAATGAAATCTTAATTTTGGGCCTTATCCTTTGCATATTATTTTTTTAAAATGGAATTAAACCTTGGACTAAAATTGTGCTTAAATTTTAGGAGTTGAATTGAATTGGCACAAATTTAGTGATTGAACCTATGAATAATGTGGTGGGACAGTCTCTTCTAATAATTAGTACTTTACAACGTGTTTCACATGTGGATTTGAAAATTTAATTAAAATTAATTTTAAGTTACATACGAATCTATTAATCAATTGTTTTTTTGAAAGACTAAGCAAAGTTTTAAACATTCATTGGTAGAACATTTAATAAATGAGAAATTAAAAGGCTTAATAGAAAAAATGGCCCCCGAACTATCAGAAAAGGGGACCATATTACCTTTGAACTTTCATTTGAAACAATTAAGCCCTCTCAATTTTAGAACAATTTAGCCCATTCAATGAACATTTTGTCCTATTTTGTCAAAGTTTGAGGGTAATTTTGTCCTTCTATGTCAGAATTCGAGGGCTATTTTGTCTATCAATTTGGAGTCATTTACTTCTTTCATTTCATGTGATCAAAGTTCATTCAATGAGGGGCTAAATTGTCCCAATCGAAAGTCCAGGGGCCATTTTGTCCCTTTTGGTGATTTTTCGAGAGTCATTTTGTCTATTAAGCTGAAATTAAAATAAAATTAATAAAAAATATTATAAAAAGTTAATCGATTAAATATTTAATTACCTTAACAGAAAGTGAAAAAAGATCAATTTGTTCATGTGGTGACTTGTGTTCTAGAATTTGTGTAAATTGTATATTGTAGATTTAGGGATTAGGGCGGCATAAAAAGTATCGTTGATTTAAGCATCACTAAATTTAGTATTTAATATTTATTATACTTTTATGAGTAGAGATGTATATATTTTTAATTTTTAATATAATATTGATAATCTTTTAAAGGTATATATGTAATTTTGACAAATTGTTACAGTTTAACACATAGAATTACATGCTTCCTGCTTTCCCAATCATGATTTCTTTCTTTCCTAAGTAGATTATACATAAGATCTTATGTATTAAGAGGTGAGATCTATTGACTCGTAAAGTAAAGGGCAAAAAGGTCTTCCAGGGCCTCAATGACTGATTCACTTCTCGAATTCCTTACTAATTGACCGCTAAAGAGGAACCATTTATTTAAAAAGACATGGTCTCTTATCGCTTTGAACATTCTCTTAGTTTTTAATGTGTTTTACACATATATTAAAATATTTGGTTGAAAATAATTATAATTAAGTTGTATATTGTGTAATTTATAATTATTATTACTTTTGAAAATAGTAAATATGTCTAATTTTTTTGGTTAGACATTAAAATAAATAAAGTTGATACCTAATTTATTTGTTAGTCTTTATTTATTTTTAAAAAGTTTGAATTTAGAACTTATAATTGATAGTTTATAGCCAAAAAAGGATTTGTAGTTAATTAATTAACCTTTATAATCAATTTTAACTATTAATCTTTATCAACTAATTTTCATTATAATTAATTTTTTAAACATTAGTAATTTTGGTAACAATTTCTTTAATAAATAATGAAAGTTATCAAATTTACAAAACCTTATTATAAAAACGTTATACATTTACCCACAAATTTAGTAAGCATTCTTTATAAATAATTTTTTTAACCATTTCATTAATAATGGAAGTTATCAAATTTAGAATACCAAGTACTGAAAAAGCTAAATAAGTTATTAATATGTTATATGTGAACCAAAAATTCCAATAATCTTTCATTGTAAGTTGTTGTAGTAATCATTATATAACGATTTTTTTGATGTCATGGTGATATATGTCCTTTTTTGTAATGTTAGAAAAAAGTTTATACGGGAAGTCCCTTTTTTGTGCAAGTTCAGAGGGGAATTTGGATATTAAGTCTTTCATCAATAATGGTTATCAAAAGTACTGTGTACTAACAAATTCAGAAATCATTACTTATAATTAATACTGATAACTATTTCATGAATAATTGAGATTATATGAAATATACAATACCAAGTTTTATATAATACCAACAAATTCTGTAACTTATCAGTATAAATATTTTTTTTTACCATTTAATCAATAATGAAAGTTAGGAAATTTACAATACTTGGTACTAAAAAAGCTATGAAGAATATTATCACAAAGCTATATATTTTTTAAGAAAAATTAGCAACCATTTTTTTTATAAATAATTTAGGTAACCATTTCATCAACAATAGATGTTAGCAAATTTATGATACCAATTACCGAAAAAAAGTTTTCTAAGTAATTAAAAAAGATATATTTCAATTACCATTTGTTTTAAATGATTTTTGTAACCATATTATGAATAATAGATACAAGCAGGGCGGCCTGCGCTTGCGCTGCAGTCATCTTCTTATTAAGGCTATATTTTTTGTAGTTGTTTAAGTCGGTTAGTAAGATGATATTGCATTGACTGTAAATTAATCAGTTAGGAGAAACTCATACATCGAAACAAATAATTCGCATATATAAAGCAAAACACATGACATCTCTTTCATTCTAAAAGTGCATTACCTAACTTCTATTTCATCTCTAAGTAATTCATCAAAATAAAGCTAATATTCTACTCCTCCATCTCTAGATAATTTATCAAAATAAAGCTAATATTAATTGTTGCCTGAAATGTATGTTGATTATCTAAAAAAACATAGTACGCTGCGGGTCATTTTTTAATCTTGATTGCAGTTGTTAAATTAATGAACTCGGGTAGGTGGAAGAATTTGGCTTCTGCATAAAAAAAGCCTAATTTTTTGTAGTCAAGGAGCATGTGTAATTGTCGTAGGAAAATTGAATTAGTTGAGAGCATTTGCAGGAGCATATGTAATTTACACAATGCATCACAAAATGATTGTACTTAGCATTGGTTAACTGTGCTTTTGGAAATGTGGAAATATAATAAATATAAGCAACTAATAAAAACCTCAATAAAAAGGAAGTCGAATGATAAATAAAAAAAACTTTTTGTAAAATAAAAGATGAATAAGGAAATGTTAAATTTAAGTATCAAATAATATAATCAACAAATAAATCCAGATTTACCTCAAAATGTTGCGGTAAGAAGTGAAAACTCCCCACTTTAGGTTATGTCATCCTAAGGTGCTGCTAAATTAAATGGAAGGATCTTATCAACAACCACCTGTAAATTTTAGGAAACAAAATGGAGTCCATGTGAAACCAATTTAGAGAAATGTTAGGGAAGAAGAAACCCACCCAAATAGAAATGAAGACGAAAGGAAAATAGAACTGGAATGTCAATAATTTACCCATGAATCAACCATTTTGCGGATACATTTATAGCACCAATCCTTTGGAATTCCGGCAGAGGAGTTGAACCGTTAAATCCTAATATCCACACACAATTAATATGTAATTAAAACATACTTAATCATAAATATAAAAATAGTAAATTACAAAAAAGGACAGTAGGAAAAGTAAGGGAGGAAATCATTGAGGGCCTTTTTAGTCACCCAAAAAGTGAGAAAAGACCAAAAAAAGCCAAAAGGAGGCACCACATTAATCCTCAATTTGGCCTTTAAGTAATTTCCATAGTCACTAAAAATAATATATAGTATATATAATCAAACTTATAGTATCAATCACTTAAAATGCTATAAAGACAATTTTCCCCTAAACTTTCAAAATCGGGACAATTTCTCCTTGGTTGTCAAGAATCGCTGATGTGCCCCAAAAATTGTTGACGTGGCATGACGCATCATAATGCCGTGTCAACATTTCTTGGGGAGAAATGGTCCCAATTTTGATAGTTTAGGGTGAAAGTTTCAAATTAGAAGTTCAAGGGGAAAATTGTCTCGATTTTGATAGTTTAAGGACTAAAAGTTCCAAAATAAAAATTCAGGGGGGAAAATGTCCCTTTTGTAATAGTTTACAATTAATTACAAAAAACAGACGCGTTCCAACAAATTCGAGATATTGTAATTGGCTTAATGACCATTTTCCCTCCTAAACTTCCACAATATGGCCTTGACTTGAACTTTTAATTTGGAACTTTCACTCCTAAACTTTCAAAATCAGGACGATTTCCTCCAAATTGTCAAGAACCAGTGATGCCCCAAAAATTGCTGATGTGGCATGACGTGCCAATAATGCTGTGCCAGTATTTCTTGGGGAGAAATTATCCTGATTTTGATAGTTTAGGAGTGAAAGTTTCAAATTAAAAGTTAAGGGGGAAATTGTCCCGATTTTGATAGATTACCAAAATAAAAATTCAAGGGGAAAAATGTCATTTTGTTAAAGTTTACAATAAATGACATACATATTGATGATCGATATTGTCTTTTATGATATCTAGCAATAATTACTGTTTCCCTTCTGCTTGACGCTTTGAGGTTTTTGAGGATTTGGATGGTGACTTGTAATATACTAAGTAGATAGATGGTACGTACATGTATATAGTATATAAAAAGTTTTAGAAGAAAATTTGGATTGTAGAACTTTCAACAATATTGTGTTTCCTACAGTTTAATTGAAGATTTGTCATTTAATTTCTACTAGTTCCATTAGGCAAATTCATTGTCAAATTCACCAAGCTGTCATCCCCACTAGCAAAGCTCTTAACTTTCCACCCATTAGATGCAACTTGAAAGAACATAGCATCTCTAATCCTCGCCTTCGATTCAGCTTTCACTTCCTCGCACTTAACATCCAATCTACTCCCAGCAAGTTCCCTTCTTGAAACTGGTGGCAGCCCCACTTGGTTAAAAAAAGCTCTAAACTTCGGATGCTCGAGACTGGAAAATGAAACCGACCCACAACACTCATAAACCCAATCAGCTAAAAAATCAATGGCACACTCAATATGGGACTTGCTTAATGTTGGCCCAGGTGAAGTTTTAGAACTTTTTAGTTTCTTTACACTATCTTCTAACACAGCCAAATCACCTAAATCCTCTTTTCCTCCAGATAAAACCAAATCCTGCTGATGTTGTGGCACCAAACCTTCGGCACCCGTCGTTACAACTGCCCATGGAGATGAGTAAGAAAACTTCCCGCAAAACCTTGAAGGATCAACATTAGCCAACGGAGTAACCTGATACGAACAACCCAAACCTGAACCTGAACCTGAACCTGAACCAAAGCCGGGAAGGATGCCGCTAGTGGCAGTAACCGGAGAAGAACTTCGTTTTCTATTAGTTGCCACCGTTGTTGGAGATGGAGAAACCCAAGAAATATGTTTAGGAAGAGGGAGTTAAATTTGCTGCAACAAGGTCCGCTCTTTATATGTTTAAGACTTAATTCTGAAGGATTAGAAGCTCAGAAACAAGTATGGCACAAAGTGCACCGGAGCTTTACTTTGGGGAGTTCAGTTTTATTGTTATGAAGAAGCACCGGCTCAAGATATGCCCAAAACCAAGCTCTACCTATTTCATTTTTCAATGGCTTGTTACGAACCATCACTAATGAGTCATAACTTTCCTTTACGACTTTGGCTGTCAACTCATCGGCTGAGACCGAGTCCATTGGTGTTTTTTTCTCCATGCCCAATACCATGCAAAGTTTTTTTCTCCCACTTTTTTTTTCTTTGGTTGGCTTTTGCTATCTGCACTTTCCTTATATATATATATATATATATATATATATATATATATGGGTGATCGCTATCGTCAAACAATGATAAAATAAAACCTAAAAAACTCCAACTACAGTAGTTAGGGCAAGTCAGGGTCGATCCCACAGAGAAGACACGAGGCTGTTGACTAATCAAAACAACTCAAGAAAACAAACACGTCAAGAGCACCGAATTATAAGAAAGCAGATAATCAAACAGAAATCTAAATTAACTATGAAAGTAATAAGAAAACCAGCAATACCTTCCTACTTATCCCCACCTAAGTATGAGATTAATCAAAGATACCATGGATCACGGATCAACAAATTACCAATTAGATTAAACAAGCCCTTGGCCAGGAATTAGAGTACTAGTTATTCTTCTTCTTCCTAATCTATTTATTATGCAAGCTAAATCAGTACTAGTTATTCCCAATCAAACAACCTTTTATCAATTACCAAATTAGCTACTAGTTATTCACCAATTAAGCCATCAATAAAGTATTAGGAACAATAGATACACCAAGCATAAACTTGTGATTACTAGTTATTCATCAAAGTAAAAGATCAATACCAAACCCAATTCAATACTTCAATTACTAGTTATTCATTGAAAATACCAAATCTTGCCACTAACAATTAGATTTAATAACTAGCTATTCACCAAATCTAATCTAGCAATAGATCAATTAATTATCTAATTAGGGGAGCTCAAACCTAACAAGAAATCAACCAATCATAATCGATACAATTAGGGTTAGCATGAAAACTTGTTTAAATCGATTAAATCAATGAATTAACCTATTCAATCATGCAAGACATGTCAAAACAAGCATAATCTAAATAGATAGACATCAAGTCATCAATCAATTGATAAAGAACAAAAGCACAAGATCTCACCATGGATAAAATTAATTAATTCATAACAAAGGGGTTCAAAGTAGAAAAATATTAAAAGAACATAATCACTCATGGTTGAAACAACCATGAGAGGCATAATTTCAAAACCAAGAAGAAGAATTTCATCCAAGTATGGCAGCCCCCAAGGGGCGGCAATCCAGAGGAAGTTCCTCCCTAGGGTTTTTGCAATTTCTGACTTCTGATCCGTTATGACAAATCCTGAAATAATCCTTCCTATTTATAGGCAAACCTAGGACACATCCTATCCTTTAGACAATTTATACAAGCCCTTAGATGTGACTATACAAAGGGTAAGATAGACATCTAATTTCCTAATCCTACTCTAACTAGGATTTACATCAACTTTGTCTCCAAGCAAGGGCTCTAATTGGTTGAAGTAGATCATCCTCATTAATTAGGATCCTTCCTTGGCCAATTGGAGTGTTCCACATCACCATATACAACTGCAAATCACGTCCAAGGGTCCCTAAGTCAGTTTAGGTATTTTCCCAAGTTGGTTAGGAATGCTGTCAAAAGTGTCCAGAGTACTTCAGGGGCATTTTCGACAATCGTAACGGCAAAACTGGACTTTGGGCAAAACATGAAAGTTGTATAGCTTGAAGTCCTCTTTCCAACGCTATATTATTTTTATTTATCTGAGCTATGGATCAAAAGATATGAATTTTATACCGAAACTGCACTTGTGAATTCTCCGTTGACTAGGATTTGGAATTTCTCCATCATCAATTATTTACTGCATCATAATTGCTGATTGGGCTTGGAACTCCTATTTGGGCTATAAGGCATTCGAACTGGGCCTAGAGAAATCAGAATTGGATCACCAAAGATTCGGGCTTCCTTTCCGGCTTCATGGGCCGAAATAGGCCTGATGACTACCAAAACAAAGCAAAATCATATAGAAAATAAGTACTAAATTAGGTCTTATCAGGGGAACATGAGAGAGAGAAAAGGAGCGGGAAAATTAAAGGGGCATGTTGTTGGAAACTGTACCTAACACTGGTTATCACGAACAAGTGATTGGCTTCGGCCAAAAGAAAAAAAACAAGTGATTGGAGAGTTTATTTACCTAAAAAGGTTCTAGAAAAAAACAATTGGCTCATCATATAATACATGTGACAATTGCCATGTCGGCAATATGATACTGTTTGGCAAGGCCTTGGGGTGGGGGCCACCATAACCAGAATTTGGCCATAGTAAAGTAAAGGGAATCAAATTCTTATTCAATGTTACAAGAAGCACAATAAACATCATCATAGCAATTTAACAAGACGACAATAACAGTCAGTTTGGGACCATTTGATCATTGTTGATTAAAATTAAACATATAATTGTGGGACCAAAACATTCTTATTATACCTTACATTAACCTATGTTCCTCTGGCTTAGGCCTGGTTTGGCATTGCGTTTGGAGATAAAAAAAAAGCTGCTTTTGAACCCAAACGCAATACCAAATAAATCATGGTTTGTGTCAAAAGCTGATTTTGAACGTAAAAGCCAAGCAAACCCGATAAGCTAATCCTTAGGTGCTTTTGCGTTTCAAAAGTGCTTTTGGATATTAAATGACTAAAATCCCCTAATTATTTTTCTCTTTCCTTTTTAACTATCACAGCCTTTTTAGACATTTTATCCTTCAACCCCATTTTTTCACAGCAATACCAAACATTACATTTTCTACCGCAATTTAAAAAAGCACTTCTCAAAAGCACTTTTTCCAAACCAAGCTTTTTCAAACTGCAACCTCAATGCCAAACTAAGTCTTAATCAACTATTCTAATCAGGGTGCACAAGATTACCATGATAACGTCTTCATTATAGCTAGTACTACATAATTGAAGAAATAATCAACTCATTATTAGCATAGAAGAGAGAGAAGCTCTGACTTCTCTCTAAAAAAGCCACTGGAGTGCCATCCTCAGCCGTGCCGACCACCATAGCGCCGGTGGCCACCACTGGATGGCGTCGGATGGTCACAAAACACCCTCTCTTCAAAGCCCGTTCTCTCCTCATCTTCTCTATAGCGTTAGTTTCTCTCAAATCTGCTTCAATTTTCTAGATCTGGGATTTTCCTTGTTTTTTAAATCCCGAGTCTGTCAAAAAACCATAAAGATCTGCCTTTTTTTTTGTTCCAGTCTTCATCTGTCACCATCAGGCTTTGTTTTCTTTTTCTCTTTTTTCTTTGTCCATAAATTTCCTTCGGGTGGACATCACGTTTTTTACTTTTCTCCTTGATGGCAGTTTGTTCTCCCTTTCATTAGTCATTAGTCAAAAGTTTAGCCTCTCTACCTTTCTGTTCTTGGATCCTTGTTAATATATTTACTTAAAGAAAAAAAAACCTCAGTTTGGTCTTGAATCATGTTTGGGATGAAAAAAGGTTTTTGTCTTATAAAGGACAAACCTCCAAAAGCAGTCCGATTGGAAAGGAGGAACGTTTACAGCAAGTAAAAAACCTTAAAAAAACCTTTATTTGATTTCATTCCGACCGGTGATGATGATTGGGTTGATAACTCTTCAAGCAATTATGAAGATGAAGACGAGGAAGACAACGTGGAGGTTGAAGGTAACTCTATGTTCTCATTTATGAAAGAATTAGACATGTTTCAAGAGATTTGTTTGGAAGAAATGACAAATGAATATCAACAGAATTTGGGTCCATCCGTTGGTCCAGAAAGTCCAAAATTTTTTTTCCCCTCTGTTCTGCGGAGGGTGGTGGCAAGGTATTTTCCAGGCTTTGTTAAGTAAAATTCTTCTGGAATTGTTGAATAATAAATCAAGAAACTTGAAGACCAAATCTTTAAGTTTAAGGAGGACATCAATAAATTTCAAGCAAACCTTGCATCAATGCGTACTGAAAACAAAACCTTAAAGCGGGAGAATGTGAGATTAGTGGAGATGGAATCAGATTTCCGAGTCTTAAAGACAAGAAATAGAGAGCTCGAGGAAAGGATGGTCTTTTTGCAAAGAGAAAATCAAGAACTAAAGAAAGGCTACTTGGGTGACATACAAGGATCATATACAGTGAAGGCAGAAAGCCAACAACCTAGCACCATCAATCTCATCAACACTGATAAGGTTTTCTTATCTGAAAGAGTTGCCACTTTCTTACCCCATGATGATGAGAAATTAGTTTGAATCAAATTCAAGAAAGAGAAAAGGGTATTGGTCTGTCGTAAATGTGGGTAACCAGGGCACCCTAAGTCTAAGTGTAACTTTTCAGATTCTGATACTGCTAGGTATGGAAACCTTACTTACAAGTTGTATGTGCAAAAAGAAATTCAACCTCGCAAGTCAAGAGCTTTTGATCATATCTCAAAGCCAAGAGGTTATAGTCAAAGGAAGAATGGAAGCGATTTTCGGTCTTCTGTGGTGGAAAGCGAAGATTTAATGGTGCAGGAATCAGTGGGTCAAAATTATTTTGCCCAAGAAACCCAAATGTCAAGTTGTGACAATCTCTCAGAAGAGTGCTCTAACTCACCAAAATCATGTTTAAGCCAAGAAGCTGTTCAAGCTGTCTACGAGGTTCATCAGGGGGGAAACCTTGATGAGGTTGCTAAGGGTGCTGCTTTAATTTTCAAAACAAAGTGTAAAGAGCAAGTGGTTGGTAATAACTTGGCGAAGCATGTCCAAAACAATGACAAGAAATACTCGACTCATGGGAGGGATAAAAAAATTTCTCAACTTCAAAACATACAAGGAGAGAAGAATCTGTTCAACTTGAGTTGTGTGAAGCTGAAATCTGAAGACCAACCAAAAGTCCGTGGTAGAAGGAAAAAAATCAAACCCAAAAGACCTGATATCCAACTTGGGAAAAGAACTTCGAGCCATGACCTTGGTTGCACCTTTATTTTGAGGAATCCTGACAAGAAAATGGTTAAATTGGACGAGCATTGAAGCACATGAGAAACGGAACAACTCGTTATTAAGGTTTGAATGGAAACATTCAGCGGTTCTAGCATGGTTATCAGATTGCATTGCTTCACTTATGCCCATTTTATGGCCTTCTTTGTCGTCTCAAGAACGGGGAGTATCCTTTGATGATTTGGAGATTGCTTAGTTTTTAGTTTTCTTTGAAGCTTGCACTTTTATTTCTTTCTTGTTGTTTTTATCTTGATCTGCATTGGTAGGTCTGCAGATGTTTATCTCTTGTACTAACCACTTTTATTAATAAGATTAATTGGCTTGTTACAAAAAAAAAAAAATCAACTCATTATTATATATTATTACTATCATTACTATCATTACGAGGCGTGTAATTAAAGCTAAACAACACCATATGGAGCACATACAAGCCACTCCTTCATATCAAAGTGAAGCTTATTTTTGTAATGGCTTCTTATATATGCTACTCCACTAACTATATATTCAACTAATTTTTTTTTTCTTACTTGAGCATGTTACGGATTGAATCCTAACAACTGAAATTAAGAGTCCAACACTCTATCACCAAACGAAATGTTCGATGACTAACCATTCAACTATCATAACATTGCAAATAATCATCTATCTTTTATCTAATATATACTATATATTATTTTTAGTGACTATGGAAATTACTTAAAGGCCAAATTGAGGATTAATGTGGTGCCTCCTTTTGGCTTTTTTTTTGTCTTTTCGCACTTTTTCGGGTGACTAAAAAGGACCTCGATGAATTTCCTCCCTTACTTTTCCTGCTGCCCTTTTTTGTAATTTACTATTTTTATATTTATGATTAAGTGTGTTTTAATTACATATTAATTGTGTGTGGATATTAGGATTTACCGGTTCAACTCCTCTGCCGGAATTCCAAAGGATTGGTGCTATAAATGCATCTGCAATAATGGTTGATTCATGGGTAAACTATTGACATTCCAGTTCTGTTTTCCTTTCGTCTTCATTTTTATTTGGGTGGGTTTCTTCTTCCCTAACATTTCTCTGAATTAGTTTCACATGGAGTCCGCTCTGTTTCCTAAAATTTCCAGGTGGACGTTGATAAGATTCTTCCATTTAATTTAGCAGCGCCTTAGGATGGCATAACCTAAAGTAGGGAGCTTTCACTTCTCACCGCAATATTTTGAGGTAAATCTGGATTTATTTGTTGATTATATTATTTGATACTTAAATTTAACATTTCCTTATTCCTCTTTTATTTTAGGCTGAAATCTCAAATAAGTCCCCAAACTTTGCCTTAAATCTCAAATAAGGGTCCGAACTTTAAAAAAAAGGTCAAATAAGGGTCCCAACTTTTTGGGAAGGCTCAAATAGGTTCATTCTGTTAATACAATCGGAGCGTGAGTCACACTGGAGAAAGAAATTGTGTGAACAAATAAGAAACTGACATGTGACTTTTGTAATTATGATTTTAGGAAAATAACTAACATAAAATAAAAAATAAAAATACAAAATAACTTTTAATTCAGGATTTAAATTAAAAAACACATTAATTACGTTAAAAACCCTTATTAACAGTAGGGTTAAACTTAATTAACTCCATATCAAATGTCGATGGTAGTCTAGTCTAAAATCGAAAAAAATTACATCCATTATGGTCGAAATTTGAAGCTAAAAGTAAAAATCAGTTTAATAGAATGGACTTATTTGAGCTTTCCCTAAAAGTTGGGGCCTTTATTTAGCCCTTTTTAAAGTTCGGGCCCTTATTTGAGATTTATGGCAAAGTTGGGGGACCTATTTGAGATTTGAGCCTTTATTTTACAAAAGTTTTTTTTTAAATTTATCATTCGACTTCCTTTTTATTGAGGTTTCTATTAGTTGATTATGTTTAGTATATTTCCACATTTCCAAAAGCATAGTTAGCCAATGCCAAGTACAACCATTTTGTGATGCATTGTGTAAATTACATATGCTCCTACAAATGCTCTCAACTAATGTAATTTTCCTACGACAACTATGCATGCTCCTTGACTACAAAAAATTAAGCCTTCCTTATGCAGAAGCCAAATTCTTCCACCTACCCGAGTCTATTAATTTAATAATTGCAATCAAGATTAAAAAATGACTGCAGCATACTATGTTTTTTTAGATAATCATCATACATTCCAAACAACAGTTAATATTAGCTTTACTTTGATGAATTATATAGAGATGGAGGAGTAGAATATTAGTTTTATTTTGATGAATTACCTAGAAATGAAGGAGTAGAATTTAGGTAATGCACTTTTAGCCCTAATAAAAAGATGACTGCAGCGCAAGCGCATGCCGCCCTGTTTGTGATAAATTATAATAAGTGCTTCTTTTTCTAAATCTATACATGAAAATCCAATTGTTATCCTAAAAAGAAATATTTGTTTTCCAATTAATGTTAATTAACCAACAAATGAATCTATGAATCTACTCCATCGTAAAATGGAACAAAGATATATATAAAAAAATTCATAATAATCATATCTAAAACTTGCATTAGGCTTTGGTTTTAATTTAATTAATTGTCTAGTTATATATAAAATAGGATTTGGCCCATGTACGCTACGCCGCGGGCTTGGGTTTGCATATTGGTGTTGGAAAATTTCAGCACAATGAATCAATGATTGAATCAGGAACCTGGAATGAAAAGAGAACTTGCATAGTAGTATTATCTATTAGGCAGGACGGCATGGCATTGTTCGTTTGCTGGGAAGAATCAGAAAAAAGACAGTATGAACTAATACGGAACAACTAACGTAGCAAGATGGAGAAAGCATACATTTTTCATATGTTAATTAAGCTGTTCAAAAGGAAGCTACAAATGCAAATGTCTAAAGTGAAAGAGTTAAACATAATAGAATGAATATTGTCTTGAAAAAAGAAGAAACAAAGTCGCAAATACTTCCTCCATCCCATCTGTCCCTTTTTGGGACTTTTTTTTTCCCAAATTATGTATCCCATTTAGACAATTAAGGCATTTTTTACTAAATTTTATCCCTATTAAATATGGAAAGAGAAGCACAAGTTAAGTAAAGTTGAGGATAATATTGTAAAGTATAGTAAAAATCTTATAGAATTTTGTGTTATAACCAACTTTCTTAATATGTGTGATATGGTCAAAATGGACAGATAATATGGGACGGAGGGAGTACAAAGGATCTTTAAAGGAGGTAAATTGGAAATTGACTCCTCTTCGTCATCGATCACTTCATCCCCAATAACAAACATAATGTAGAATGTAATTTGGCTATGAGAAAATATAAAAACAATGATCAACTCTTATAAGCACATGCTGGAAGCACATATATATACTATATATTATTTTTAGTGACTATGGAAATTACTTGAAGGCCAAATTGAGGATTAATGTGGTGCCTCCTTTTGGCTTTTTTTTGTCTTTTCGCACTTTTCGGGTGACTAAAAAGGCCCCCGATGAATTTCCTCCCTTACTTTTCCTATTGCCATTTTTTTTAATTTACTATTTTTATATTTATGATTAAGTGTGTTTTAATTACATATTAATTGTGTGTGGATATTAAGATTTACCGATTCAACTCCTTTGCCGGAATTCTAAAGGATTGGTGCCATAAATGTATCTGCAATAATGGTTGATTCATGGGTAAACTATTGACATTCCAGTTCTATTTTCCTTTCGTCTTCATTTCTATTTGGGTGGGTTTCTTCTTCCCTAACATTTCTCTGAATTGGTTTCACATGGACTCCGTTCTGTTTCCTAAAATTTCCAAGTGGACGTTGATAAGATCATTCCATTTAATTTAGTAGCGCCTTAGGATAACATAACCTAAAGTGGGGAGGTTTCACTTCTCATCGCAACATTTTGAGGTAAATCTGGATTAATTTGTTGATTATATTATTTGATACTTAAATTTAACATTTCCTTATTCCTCTTTTATTTTACAAATTTTTTTTTATTTATCATTCGACTTCCTTTTTATTGAGGCTTCTATTAGTTGCTTATATTTAATTAGTATATTTCCACATTTCCAAAAGCACGGTTAGCCAATGCTAAGTACAATCATTTTGTGATACATTGTGTAAATTACATATGCTCCTGCAAATGCTCTCAACTAATTCAATTTTCCAACGACAACTATACATACTCCTTGACTACAAAAAATTAGGCCTTCATGATGCAAAAGCCAAATTCTTCCACCTACCCGAGTCTATTAATTTAACAATTGCAATCAAGATTAATAAATGACCACAATGTACTATATTTTTTTTAGATAATCAACATAAATTACAAACAACAATTAATATTAGGGGGCGTTTGGTTGGGGGTGATCTTTGATCACCTGTGGTGATCTTGGTAGGTGATCTCAGATCACCCCGTTTGGTTACACTTTTTGATTTGGTGTGGTAATCCGGATTACCCTCTGATCACCCCTCTAAGGGTGATCTGGATTACCACCATAAACCCATGTAATCTTTGATCACCGGTGATCTTGCATCACTGGTGATCTTAGATCACTAGTGATCTGGGGGGTGATCCTAACCAAACACCTGCTTAATTTTGATGAATTATCTAGAGATGGAGGAGTAGAATATTAGTTTTATTTTAATGAATTATCTAGAGATGGAATAGAATTTAGATAATGCACTTTTAGAATGAAAGAGAGGTCATGTGTTTTGCTTTATATATGCGAATTATTTGGTTCCATGTATGAGTTTTTCCTAACTGATTAACTTACAACCAATGCAATATCTTCTTACTAACCGACTTAAACAACTAAAAAAAATATAGCCATAATAAGAAGATGACTGCAGCGCAAGCACATGCCGCCCTGCTTGTTCTAATTAAAGGAAGCACATTCAAGAAAAGAAAACAATGTTTTGGCCATGAGAAAATATAAAAATTCAAGAGACCATGCCTTGTCATCATCTTGTAATTTGATCACCTTCTGTTTAATTCTTGTAGCAGAGCTTCAAGTTTTTTCTTGCAAACATGACAATACCTGGCAATTGTAGTGAACAGGGTGAAGCAAGATATAGCTCATGAATATTTTGAATTTGATATGTACAGGAAGACCACCAATGGAAATTGGTGGCAAAAGAGATACATTAATATAATAGAAATTAAATTAATATCTAAGATTCATTTTACTTTTTATAAAATATATGATTTCGAAATCTTTGGAAATGAAGTTGATAAATAAGGCAATAAAGAATGCAATATTCAACAATAAGAAAATGGCAACTGTAACGCACCTCAATTTTCTTTTGACTTCTTTTCGTTCTAATAATTATGCACCTTCAGCTACAAAGGAGATTACATGGCTTTCAAGTCCACTACTTATAGTCTAAAACAATTGGCTAGTATTTGAAATTTACTTAAAGTAAACTTGATCACTTATGTGGTCTACTTACCACGGAGGGCCAATCTGATAACTTGGCCATCCTAGAATGTGCTTCTAGTATGATGTTGGCCTGGCTTTATCCAGATGAAATATCATGGCTGAGCACTAAAAAGTTCAAAGTAAACCTATATTGTTTAGAAGGCAAATGGAGGAAAAGATAAAAGCAAAATAGTTTATTATATAAGATAGTTACAGTACACGTACTGCTTGCTACCTGAAACAGGGGGCTTGAAGAAAGGGAACACCCTTGGAACACTTCACATGATATTCTTCATTTAAAAACCAAGTAACTTCTCATTCGATCCTACAAATATTATAGACTTGAGGTTTATACCATTCATAGAGAAAATAAATCAAGAAATATTGTACATTAATCATGTCAATTCAGTATATATGAAGTAGACCATTTGGGGACTATATGTAGACAGGTAGATTGTAAAACAAAATATAAGCAAAATCAATCCTGGTATATCATCAAGAACAATTACCTCTGAATCTCAAAGTATCAGAGACCAACCATCTTTGTTTCCCATATCTAGAGGGGGGAAAATAGCATATGGTCAATCCACGTTGCCAAAACAATAGTTTGTTCACTCCTTCAACAGTTTCTGCCAAAGAATTCTACTGATGCCACTTTGAATCACTAAACGGATGGCCCCTCAAGTGGTCGTTAAAAATGAAGGTTCATCAATAATTAAAATTTATAAACCTTACAGACTCAAGTGCTACTCAAATGGGTAAACCAAAACAAGTAAGGTCCCAAGAGAAGATTGATAACAGCAAGCTTTGTATTCTCATGATATCATTGCATTTCTCTTGAAGCCATTCTATCATTGTTTATTGTTTTTATTATAAATGTATTGCCATTTTGCAGCCACAAAGTATTTGTCAAGTTCTTCCTCTAAGAAAGTTTATGGTAATCATGTACTAGAGACTGAAAAGATTAAGAGAGGCATGCTTTGTTTTTATGTGGGTCTTTTCTCAGCTGCTCGCTCAGGTTTCTCTGTTTTCCTGCAAATATATGGCAAAATGCTCAATTTGGGGTCAAACCTTTGCCGCGATGCTCAATTTGGGGCCAAACATTTCAATTTGAACAAAAAAGGGCCAAACGTTTTCGGACCTGCTCAATGTGAGGCTTTTTTTTACGGTGCTGGGAAAGTGAAAAACACGCGCTGTTAAACCCATTTTTCAGTCCACGTGGATTAATTTGGTTGGTTTAATTTCAAAATTAATTTTTGAAATTAAAAAGAAAATTAAAAAAATAATATAAAACCAAATTAATACAATTCCAAATTTTGTTATGAATTTCAAGAACAAATCGAAGAACAAAGCAAATCAAAGGAGCAATTTTTTGATTCGAATCATCCCATAAGTAAGTAGAAACATATTAGATAAGAAGTCATCATCCCAGAATTCAAAACAGATTAGATAAGCCAAGTAAAAACACAAAAATCTCATACTCATATTTGTACAAAAATCTCTCTTTCTGTCCATTCTTTTTTTTTTCAAAAGTGAAAGCTTTTTGTCCATTTTCAATTACTAGTAAAACGTGAAATTGATAAATTTTGAACAAACCAAAAGAAATAAAAGATTAGCTTCAGTTTATTATACCTGACGAAGATGGTGAAAATGGATGGGATGGGTAGGTGAGCAACGAAAGGGAGACTCTTGATGTTGATGATCCTGCAACTCACCCATTATTTTTTCTTATATATATTGCTAATCCTGGAACTTCAATTCTCTAGGCCTTCAAGACTCCCCACCAAGCAGTTCATTGACAAATCAAGAACTTGAACCCGTTTAGAATAACTGCAGATTTGAAAGTTGCCTTAGCTAGTAAATGAGTTGTTGCTCAAGTTGAACACTGCAACTCTTGGAAACCCTCCAGGCTCTAACAGGTCCCCATTGAATGATTGCCTTAAATATTCAGCCATTGAATCGATAACAGGCCAGAAAATGAATTTGAAACAGGTCTTGACAACATGTTATATCTAAAATCAAGAAACTCAAGCTGCTTCAAATTTGAGAGCTCCAAAGGCATTCCATCCAGGAGATGATCGCAAGAAAGATCAAGCTTTCTTGATTGGAAAAACCCAGCACCGGCATATTAAAACTCAAAACTTTGTATCTCAAACAAAAAAAAACTTGAATACCCATATCACTTAAAGTCAGCTATTGGTTATGAGGGATCTATTGTTTATGCAGCTGAAGTTTCTCCCTACGCGGTGAAGCCGGCGTCGTTGGTCTCATCGGAGTCGTCGGTGTCCCTACACTCGATGACATCGACAACGATCTCTGGAACCTGCTCCCTTCCACTGCATCTTTGATGGTCAAGGACTGGGTGGTGATCTTCCTTTGGTCTCCGATTAGAAGGCGACGGTGGTCAGAGCAGGAAATTTGGCAAACGGCGGTAGTTAGGGTTTAGATTAGAATAGATAAGTCAGTTAGGGAAGAAGAAAAAGAAGGAAGAAAAGAAATTAAAAAAAAAAGAGAAGAAAAGAGAAAATGTCTGAAAAAAGAAAAAAGAAAATGATTTCTTTAATCAAATCGCGTTTAACGGCGCGTGTTTGGCACTGCCCCAACACCGTCAGAAAAAGCCCCACATTGAGCAGGTCTGAAAACGTTTGGCTCTTTTTTGTTCAAATTGAAACGTTCGGCTTCAAATCGAGCATCTCGACAAACGTTTAGCCCCAAATTGAGCATTTTGCCCAAATATGTCATTATTATTAGTTATGAAATGTTTATGCTCTGCCAAATCACTATTATGTAGAAGATTAAACTAATACTTTTTTTTTCGATTTGAATTATAAAATGATCCTATATCATGACTTTTATGATGCAGTTTTCTCTGGTATGCAGCAGATACATTCTCATTCATGCAGGCATATTTTTCAGAAAACTTACTCTTAGTCATGCATAATTCTTTTAGAAAATTCGCGTACCTGGGTCTTCTGACAACTTTATCAAGCAATGGAATATTTACCTCTATATTCCGTAGTGAATTGAGTTGCATTGCAAACCTTTGAGGGAACGGTACTGGATCATACTTCTCTTGCATCTCTTCCATCCATTCCTCTTCAGCTTGAATTTGAGCAGCAGTTGCTGGTGAAGTGCGCCTACCCTTCTTGTTTCTGGTCGGAAACTCCTTTCTTCTTGGCGATTGAACGTTGGGCACAGCATCAGGTGGTGGTGCAGCAGAGAAAGCAGGTGCTGGTGGTGGCGATATGGAAGGTGGAACATCAAGTGACTCCGTCTTTTGCGCATTCCACTGTTGAGCTCCTTCAATTGAATTAACTTCGTACCCTTGTGTGAATTTGGAAGGTGTTTGAGGTGAATGTTGATTTTCTACTTGCATCTTCAGAATTTGTGCAAGCATGTTGGTGACGGTTTCTTGTTGTTTTGCCAAAGATGAAACCACATTGTCTAAATGCGTCATTCTTTCTTTCATCTCAGCAAGAGACTCCTTCTCTGATGATCTAGTTGTTGAGTGTTCATCCATCATGTTGAATTGGTGGATGTTTTCGATCATGGTATTGAGCAGCTTCCTTGCTTCTTCAGGGGTTTTGAGTGTTAGGCTTCCTCCACTAGCGGCATCAATATGCATTTGATCTTCATAAAGAAGCCCATCGTAGAAGTTCTGAATCAGCAGTGCTTCACCTAGGTTGTGGTAAGGGCAACTTGCGCAGATTTGGTTGTATCTCTCCCAGTATTGGTGCCACTTTTCTTCAGGTAGTTGTTGATAGGATGAGATTCTCTTCCTTACATCAGCTCGCTTGGCCTCTGGAAAATATTTATTCAAGAACACTGTCTCCATCTCCTTCCAAGAAGTTATGGATTTTGATGGCAGCGTCAAGAACCAACTTCTTGCTTTTCCTTCCAATGTTAAAGGAAAAGTTCGAAGTCTTGCTTGTTCTTCATGCATCCCAGAGGTCGCAGCGCACCATATAAAGAAATTTTGTAAGTGCTCATGAGGATTTTCATGAGACTCCCCTTGAAAGGTTGGCAGCATGCGGATCACTCCAGAATTCAGCTTGTATGACGTGTCCATGGCTGGATAGTCAATGCAGAGTGGCGACAATTCACAGTTGAAATTCAGCTCTCTCAACGAACGTTGTTGCGCCATTGGATTTTTCCTACAAAACAGAGAAGATCAAGTGCAAATCAAATAGAAAAAGGAAAGAAAAAGAAAATAAACAATCTCCCCGGCAACGGCGCCAAAATTTATGATCGATCGTCAGCAAATCATAAAAATAAAAATCCCAACAATTACTAACTAAAGATAGTTAGGGCAAGTAGGGGTCGATCCCACAGAGAGAAAGGTTATTATTCTTTTTCTTAAAACAAACAAATAAAATAAAGAAGATTTTGAAAGTAGAATTAAATCAAATCAAACTAATAATTAAAACTATCTAAGAAAGCAATCAAGAAAATTAAAGAAAACAATTAATCAGAAAGCAGAGAATAAATTGAGAAAATAATTAAAGAAAACCTCCAACATAGAATTAATATCCCTCTTGACAACAATACCATGGATCATTGATATCTAAAGATTATGAAAACAATGGATAGCTTGCTTGGAATTTAATCCTAAATTACCTTAATTAGATAAAACTCTTGATGCAGTGTGAATTATCCCTTTTACTCTTTAAATAACTACCTCTTGATCTAGTGTGATAATTACTCAAGATTAAAGCATTAAGATCTAGTAATTTACAAGCACAATGGGCAATTAAAAATTGGTCAAAGATTCTTAAATCCCTTGGAAGGAAGATCCTTCGCTTCCAATTGCTACCGAACAACTAAATCCGAAGATCCTTTAAGATTTAATTTAGCTAATGCTACTTAATTTATCAAGAAAGTGCTAGCTTCAATCTATCAAAACAAGCAACATAGAATTCATACAGAGATATTAAGAAATACCCAATTAATTTTCATATAAAAGCACAAAATCTCACCATAATATAAGTTAAGAGATCAATTAAATTCTACATTGGAGAACAGAAAAGGATTACTCACTCATGAATTGAGTGAGCATCCAAAGTAAAGAAGAAAAACTTATCTAAGGATGGGAAGTAGAGGGGTCGGCGGCTCCTAGGGCAAAACTCCTCCAAATCTTCAACAATTCTTCAAAATAAAATCTCTAGATCTACATGTACTAAAAACCTAGACCTAAGGTGCCTATTTATAGTGGAAATAACCCTAGGAATTCCAATCCTAACTTGGAAAGGAGTCTAGGACGGTTTAAGGGTCTAACTTGGACTCCAAGTTGGATTAAAAGTCATCCTAGAGTAGAATCCGAGTTAAAATAGGATCCTGAAATTTTGCTGAATTCGTGCAGGGACTTCGACGTCATTTTTGGACTTGAAAACGGCAGAACTGGGTCTTGGACTTCAAAGGAAAGTTGTAGATCTCGGAGTTAGCTTTCCAACGAGTACTCATGGGCTTCAAGCGGAGGTCTGAGCAGAAAGTTATGAATTTTCTACCAAAACTGCTCCTGAATCCTAATCCTGTTAGGACTAGAATCGGGAATCTACGGGATTTTGGTATTTCCTTGGATTTAGGAGTCATTAATTGGGATTTTAATTCCAATTAATATTTTATATGGGCTGAGTATTTTCCCACATAAATTATCCATAAATACCAAAGCTTGAGAATTTATCCATGACTTGTCTTCAATTAAAGCTCCAATCTTCAATCCTTGCTCCTTGAAATAATTCTTCAAAGTCTTCAAATCTCCAATTCGTCTTCAATAAGTCTTCAAACACGAACTTCGAATCTCCAAATCTATGCTCAAAATTGCTTTGCTAAAATCTGTGTAAAAAGTCATAAAAATAGCTCCAAAAGAGGTGAAAAATAACAATTTCTCAATTTCACATCACTTAAGAACTTAAAACACAATTATCATCAAAATAGCATATAATTAAGCATAAATAGATCCAAAAACATAATAAAATAGCCATAAAAATAGGGTTGTTTTTGGCTCGATCAAGCTTCCACTCCTCAATCTCTCCAAGAACTCAACGGTCACCGCTGTCCTCACGAACTTAGCTGGATGGGCCCCACCTTTGGACCAATCAACCCAAGTCAAGGTCCTGTTGGAATTCTTGCTCCCAAATTTCATGGTCACGAAGGTTGGCAAATAATGTTCATCAGCGTAACAAGCCCTGTTGCAATGCTTTTGGAACAGTGGGAAATATGTTTGGTCGGAAACCACTTCGATCGCCAAGTCTCGAGCCATCTCGAACCATTGGGCTCCTTTTCGCCACTAGTCAAGTGTTACTTGGGGTCTCATTTTCCAGTTGTACCGCCGGCGGCCGGCGAGGTCTTGTAAATCATACGACTCCACGAAGGTCTCATTCGAGTTGATGAGGTAATTGTAGACGATGGAGAAGTTGAAGAGTGGAATGCATGCTTCAAAGAGAAGCACAAATCTTTGGTTTGAGAAATCCAATAGTGCATTGGCTAGGAGACGACGCTCTGCTTCAATCATGTTCACTTTTCCCCATTCAACTTCCTGTAAGCATATTTTCTAATTAATTCTTCATGAAAATATGACATAGCTTTAATGATTGGATCTTTTATCCCAAATAAATCAACCACATACAATTATAAACAAGAAGATTAGACAACTTACCTTTGTCCATAGCTTTTGCAGAAAATCTTGAATAAGATGATTTTCCCCTTTCTGCCTTCAACTCTTATGGTTTCTCTGATGGATGAGAAAACCCTAGCCGTCAAGTATTTTCTTATATTATGAAGAGAAAGGAGAGGGTTCATCCCTTTATATAATAAACCCTTTAGGTCCTAACCCTAATAGGATCTTAAATCCTTATAGACCTCTTTAAGGCCTTGTCTAACTAGGATTTTAAGTTCCATCAATTAAAATCCCTTAATGACAAGGAAAGCCCAAAGTTATATGGGCCAAACTAATTAAATTAAAATTAATCCAACAATCTCCCACTTGGCCCATATAATGACTTGAAGATTCAATATACCTTAAGTGCGCGCTTTATATTGAAATTCACAAGTCATATCCCTCCTTTGACTGAACTGAGTTAATCAGATCATGGCGGTCACAAGTCTAATAACGACTTGATCCCTTCCATGTATCACATAATTAGCCCAACTCAAAATGGCCTTTATGGAGTATAACCATAATCGAGGGAAAACTATAATCCTCAACATTAATTGTCTTCCAAAGACACAATTCATCATCACACAAACAATTCATGTATACACCATAATGTGGATGACAAGTGATAAGCAGAAACACAAACATAACCTTAATTGAATTCATCAGTGTCATCACAATCCGAGCAAGTATTCTTTCATGTATGTATATACATAACAAACAATAATGCTAACAAGGACTTTGTCTATAATGCCCATCTGTTCAACATGGCCAAATAAAGTTTTAGGCTATAATCCTTTAGTTAACGGATTCGTTATTATCAGATCAGTACCAATATGCTCAATAGACACTGTATGTTTCTGCAATTCTTCTTCACAGACAAATACTTTCAAATCCATAAGGTTAGCACCTTTCGAGTATTTGTCATTCTTTAAGAAGAAGACTGTTGCGAAATTATCACAGAAAATTCTCAGCGGCTTAGCTATGTCGTCGACAATATAAAGTTTCGCAACAACTATTCATGAACTTTAGCCTCAAAGCATGCTACAAATTCAGGCTGCATGGTGGAAGAAGCGATAACGTACTGCTTTCCACTCTTCCATAATATTGTTCCTCCGGCTAACAGGAACAAGTAAGCAAACGTGGATTTCCTTAAGTCCACACATCCGAAATAGTCTAAATCCGAGTAAATTATCATTTCAAGGTGATCTCACCTCTTATATGTGAGCACATAATCCTAGGTGCCTTGTCAGTACCTAAGAACTTTTATTACAGCTTTCAGATTCCTTTCGGGATTACTTTGATATCGACCAAACACTCATGTAGTAATACTTATATTTGGTCGAGTACAAGTTTGAACATGCATAATACCCCCAACCAATAGTTCACATAGCCTTTCGTTCCAAGTCATTCTTGAAACTATTCTAGCAGAATATTTTTCCATTCCGAATCTTTCTAACACTTTATCAATGTAGCTCTTCTAAGACAATCCTAACAATCCTTGTGATCTATCACGGAATATTCCTATCCCAATCACATAGGATGCCTCACCAATATCTTTCATTCCAAAATGTTAGAGAGATGCATCTTTACATCATGTAACAAACCAGCACAATCTGGAACAAGTAAAGTGCTGTCAACATATAGGAATAACATAATGAACTAGCTCCCACTGACCTTCATGTAGATACATTGAACAATAATGTTTTCTACAAAACCATATGACTTGATAGTATCAATAAACTTAAGATACCATTGTCTGGAAGCTTGTTTCAGTCCATATATCGACTTCTTTAACTTACACATCAACTTTTCTTTTATTGTGGCCGAACAACCTTATTGTTGGTCCATATAAACTCGATCTTTAAAGTCACCATTTAGAAGGCGGTCTTTACATCAACTTGGTGAAGCTCTAGAATTTAATGAGCCACCAAAGCCATAACAATTCTCAAAGAGTCCTTTGAAATCGAATAAAAGGTCTCTTTATTCAATGCCGTACTATTATAGTGCAATCTTTGCGACAAGTCTAGCCTTATACCTTACTATGTTGCCTTTCGAGTCTCGTTTGGTCTTAAAGACCTATTTACAACCAACTCGTTTTCAACCTTTAAGCAACTTGACTAGTTTCTAGACTTTGTTGTCATGCAAAGATTTCAACTCTTCTTTCATGGCATCTGACCAGCTTTCAGAACTGTTACATTCCATGGCTTGTCTGAATGAGACTGGATCATTATCAATGCTCAAGACATCTCACATTTATGCTTTAGTGAGTAAACCACATAAACTGACGATTGGTCTTGTTTGCCTTATAGACCTCTTTAATGTCATTTATTGTGGTTTACAACTGTTTGCTAATTATTGACTTGTGCATCATTTAATGGTTCATCCTTTACATGTTCCTCATATTCATATGGAACATCAATATCACCTTTATGTTCGTTTGTGGGTTTGGTACTTGTTGTTCCAATACATTGTGTAACTATAATACAACAAGAGGACACAACCTTATGAGAAACACTACATGTAGGGTTTGAACCCCAAAGTTCTTTAATATCCACCTTTCGTGATTCTCCACTCCCACTGAACTAGCTATTCTTAATGAACCCAATATTACCAGACTCAACTTTTCCTCGTACTATGGCTAGGGCAATTAATTTGTAATGCCTTGACTAATCCAGATAGCTAATGAAATAACCATTAATGGTTATTGCATCAAGTCTCTTTTCATGTGGATTTCATAATATCCTTAATTCTGTCAGGCAACCTAAAACGTGCAGGTGCCTTAAACTAGGTTTCCTTTCGTCCACAATTCATAAGGAGTCTTAGGAATTGTCTTACTAGGAATCCTATTAAACAGATATGCAACAATATTACATGCATCCACAATATCAAAGGCACAAAACTGTAATTTAATATACTCCTAACCATATCCATACGAGTCACAAATCCGCCTTTCAACTACACCGATTACTTATGGTGTACCGGGCATTGTATACCGTGCACATATGCCCCGACTTTCAAGAAACTTTTCAAATGAACCTAGACATTTTCCACTCTCATCATATTTGATGTAATATTCACCACCTCGATCTGATCTCACAATCTTTACTTTTCTATCCAACTGCCTTTCCACCTCATCAGTGAACACCTTTAGGACATCCACTGATTGAGACTTTTCATGCTGGAGATATATAACTATACTGTCGGTAATCATCTATAAAGGTAATGAAGTACTTTTCACCTTTCCATGATGGAGCATCAAAGGGACCACATATATTGGTGTGTATCAACTTAAAATAGTTGACTATTTCTTATGGCTGGATTCTTTGATATGTGATTAGATTGTTTTCCCTTAATGCAATCAATACATACATCCTAGTCAACAAGATCCAATTGAGATAAGATATCACCTTTCACTAACCTCATAATCCTTTCTTTGGATATGTCACGTAATCTTTTATGCCATAAGAAAATAGAGTTTCCATTATGTACACTACACTTACATGAGTATAGTAGTACCAGAATCTAATTCCAAGGTATTGTTAGTACTCTAATAAGGTTCAATTCGATATACATTCAAACATAATATGTACTTTCTTTCCCCAATTGAACCTTTTCTTTTGGACAAACTTTCTTAAGGTGACCACTTCTTTTTGCAGAAGAGGTACCTCAACCCCTTACGGATTTAGCCATCAATAACCTTTAATGAGGCTTTGTCCCTTTTCTTGCCCTACTAACTTGTCTTAGACTTGCTGCTACTAGCACATCCATAAATTATGAAATGGATAGAGTATTCCTTTTATATTCTTCAACCTCCCATCCTCTGTAACCATCATGGCCTTAGTTTCTTTAAAGTTCCATTTTTCCTTGAGTGAATTGTAATTCACAAGGAACTTGCCAAACTACAGAGAAAGTGAGTTAATAATGAACTAAAACTGGACACTTACATCCATTCCCAACAATTTTAACTTTGCTGCTAGATTAGCATTTTATGTCACATGATCTTTAATGAACTATGGCCAATCAACTTCCTTGGTCATTAGCTCACAAATCAAATTCCCAACAATGGACTTTACCATTATGTCCAATTGGGGATATCTTTAATTTTCTGCATAAATTCCCATGCATTAACCATTTTGGGCATTGATGACTTAACAATTTATGGCATCATCATTTGCATCAAGTTCAATGTTAGCCTATTGGACCTTTCCTAAGCCTCACTATAAGACTTATCATCAATTGTAATGTCCTCCGTAATGGCTATTGGATTTTATCTATTATGGCTAGGTCCAAATCCATAATACTCAGATGAAACTGGATCTGTACGGGCCAATCCTCATAATTCATTCAATTGAACTTGACAACCCTATGACCAATATAGAACATATTGTTCTATGCTGCAAACAAAGCTCGCCCCTTTTATGCTTTGAGTAACTTTAATTGATTCAAACCAAATACTAACTTTAAATATGCATTTAAGTTTACCTTTGGGTGATACCTCAAACACATAATCTTTTATGATGCCAACTCAAATATATAATCTTTAATAGACAATTAATCATGCTCAAATAAATATGCATGTCACCTTTGGATGTACAAACATATTCACCAAGTATGTTAATTTGCCTCTTTAATTTATCACTAATCATAAGCAATGGTCCACCTTTGGGTGACCTCCTAGCAATATAATTAATGATCCTCAATTGTTCATTCCCTTTTAATGGCATCAATACATGAACAATTGAGAATTTACAACTAATGTCTAAATAACCTATCAAGTCAGGCCACTTTGGTGACTAACAGGCTTACAATATAATAGACATTTGTGTTGTGAACAGTAATTGGCAAAATAATTTCCTTATAAATCAAATCATGCCTTTCCAACTTTGTAATGGTTAAAAACCAACTACGTGATGCTTTTAATGTTTGACTTGACTCGCCTCATGTCCTTTAATTATTGTCATATATCAACATGAACAATTGAATGTCTAAATTCTTTTCTAACTAGGTCACTTCGGTAACTAACTAGTTTTTCCTTTCATTAGACACTTAATTCTACATCCTTAATATCCCAAATATAATACTTAATATGGGAATCAATAATAGCCTTTGCATGCAATTAAATTCAATTGCCGAAAGACAATATTCCAATATTCCAGTACCTTACTACTTTGATCCATCACAACAAACCATCTAATTAAAATCATATAACAAATAATGATGGAAACTATACGTACATGAAATATATATTATATACTGTATTATATGTAATTAACAATTAACAGTTAGCATATAATATATATTACGATCATGAAAGCAATAAATTCAGCCAACCATTCACGTTAACCGTGATGATGAATTTTATGAATTTGCAAAATTGAATTTAGCTTTCAAAATTGAAACATGGCATGAGTCAACACAATCCTTTATGCAATTTTATTTCACCTTTGCAAAAACCGATTCAAATCAATTGCAAAAAGTCAAAGCAGACACCGATCGGTTCAATCAATTGCAAAACAAGATTAAGTCGGCAATGCAATTTACAATATCCAAATAATTTGCGATAACAAATTGCAGCGATAATATGTAGACATAAAATACACAGCGGAAGCAATTAAATCTTTTATGTGTTCTTTCAACTTTATAAGAACACCTTCATGATTCATCTCTAATGGTAATTTTTCGGGCTTGTAACCAAGCTGTTGATACCAATTGTAAGCATATTTTCTGATTAATCCTTCATGAAAATATGAACATAGCTTTAGTGATTGGATCTTTTATCCCAAATAAATCAACCACATACAATTATAAACAAGAAGATTAGACAACTTACCTTTGTCCATAGCTTTTGTAGAAAATCTTGAATAAGATGATTTTCCCCTTTCTGCCTTCAACTCTTATGGTTTCTCTGATGGATGAGAAAACCCTAGCCGTCAAGTATTTTCTTATATTATGAAGAGAAAGGAGAGGGTTCATCCCTTTATATAATAAACCCTTTAGGTCCTAACCCTAATAGGATCTTAAATCCTTATAGACCTTTTAAGGCCTTGTCTAACTAGGATTTTAAGTTTCATCAATTAAAATCCCTTAATGACAAGGAAAGCCCAAAATTATATGAGCCAAACTAATTAAATTAAAATTAATCCAACACAAAAAAGGAAGATTCATAACTATTAATGGGCATTAACGTTAACATTATTTAATTAAAGGATTTTGTTAATGAATTCCCTGAAAATTGTATTTAATGTTGACTATTGATATTATGAAACCAGTTCCTACACCATTAGAAAATAAGGAGCTGCATGAGGAAAGCCTGCCAATTAATAGGGACAAATTCGTGCATTGCCCAAAAGTAGAAGGCAAATTGGATGTCATCATGCATTAATGGGTTGCATCTTCCAAATGTCAACCGCTTTCAATATGTTGTTGTAGTGTATCTATGTGTATAATTGGACCATAAGGGCAGCTATATATATGTATCATCATCAAAGCATCAAAATCTTATCTCCATATTTAGAATACAAAATGGGTTCCACAACTCGAAAATAGTGATTAATTAAGAAGTAAGAAGTTTGAATTTTATAGAAAAGCCTTTTCCCTTTTCATCAGAAATTGCCAAAGGAAAAACTAAGTAAAAGAACTTCATAGAAATGAAAGGGATAAATGAAGTGAATAATTAATTAAGACTCTAATGTCTTTGACGTAAAAGGCACGTCAGCAGCTTCAGTAGAAGCCTAAACTTTGGCACAAATGGTGATAATGTTTCATTATTAATGAGAGAACAAAGTGATGTCAACTGAAAAGGCATTCAACTTCCATATTAGCAAGTATAGAATTAGTTATTTTAATGTTCCAATATTAAATTGACATAAAAAATGATAAAAGAAAAAAGGAACTAACCTTGCTGGGAATCCTTCTGCCATAGAACACTGAACCTTGTGGCTCTGATAGATTGAAAGATGGATTTGAGTGCACATAGATTGAATACATCCCTGCATGCCCTTGGAAGAATTTCTCCCACAATGGAGCCAATAAAACAGGCCCTTTTGTCAAGAACAAGAAAGCAACTTCGGGAACTCGATGGAATGGATATTCAGGAATTTTGGGAACCATGGAAGCTCTCCATACAAGTTCTTTGTCACCCATGTTATGCATTGCATTTGGTGGCATGAGAAATTCTGTCAGTCCTATATGATGCTGAGATGTCTGATCAGCTGACGGCGGAGGATCAAATGCTTGCGGTGGTGGTGGTGACGGTGGTGATGCCGGTCGCAAGAGTGGTGGCGGTTCTGATCTTGTAGTAGTCAGAGATAATGGTGTGATATGAAAGTCAAATGAGACGTTTTTAAGATGGAAACTGAGAATGATTCCAAGAGTTAGGCCACTGAGAAAGATAAAGAAACAAGAGAGGACACTGAAAAAATGCAATTGGGCATTAAATTTAAAGACCTTCGGAAATGAAGTTAATGGATTGTTGTTTTCACCCATCATTCTTCCTTTTGAATGAAAGAAAAGAAACAGGTGAGCTTTGCTGAGAGTTTTACTGCTATCCGTGCCTTCTATCATTCGAAAGGTTAACTCACAAACTCTTGATTTTCCTCCTATTGAGGCGTATGTGGAGGAAGCAAATTACGAGTTTGAAAGTGTTATTCCATAGATGTATTGTCCAGCACATTGGTAGAAACGGAAATATGGTTGCCCATGATTTGGCTAAGCATGGTTTATCTTTAGATAAGGAGATTGTTTGGATTGAAGATATACTACCTTGCTTGTATGATTTGCTAACAACTTATTTTAATTTCTCTGTACGGTATTGATTAACCAGCTGCTTTGATCTAACAAATAGTCAGAGTCTCTTGTAATTTAATAATTTTGTCTATTCGGGATGAACATAATATTTTGGGAATGATAATTATTTATCGGCTACAAAATATCTATTTTGGGATTAAATGTTTTTTATTTACAACATTCTCTCAAATTCATATACAACAAGCAGGGCGGCCTGCGCTTGCGCTGCAGTCATCTTCTTATTAGAGCTATATTTGTTGTAGTTGTTTAAGTCAGTTAGTAAGAAGATACTGCATTGGTCGTAAGTTAATCAGTTAAGAGAAACTCATACATCGAAACAAGTAATTCGCATATATAAAGCAAAACAAATGACCTCTCTTTCATTCTAAAAGTGTATTACCTAAATTCGACTCCATCTATAGGTAATTCATCAAAATAAAGCTAATATTCTACTCCTCCATCTCTAGATAATTCATCAAAATAAAGTTAATATTAATTGTTTCTTAAAATGTATGTTGATTATCTAAAAAAATATAGTACGTTGCGGTCATTTTTTAATTTTGATTGCAATTGTTAAATTAATGAACTCAGGTAGATGGAAGAATTTGCCTTCTGCATAAGGCCTGATTTTTTGTAGTTAAGGAGCATGTAGTCGAATGATAAATAAAAAAACATTGTAAATTAAAAGAGGAATAAGGAAATGTTAAATTTAAGTATCAAATAATATAATCAACAAATGAATCAAGATTTGCCTCAAAATGTTGTGGTGAGAAGTAAAAGCTCCCCACTTTAGGTTATGTCATCCTAAGGCACTGCTAAATTAAATGGAAGGATCTTATCAACGTCCACCTGGAAATTTTAGGAAACAGAACGAAGTCCATGTGAAACCAATTCAGAGAAATGTTAGGGAAGAAGAAACCCACCCAAATAAAAAATGAAGACGAAAGAAAAATATAACTGAAATGTCAATAATTTACCCATGAATCAACCATTATTGCGGATACATTTATAGCACCAATCCTTTGGAATTCCAGCAGAGAAGTTGAACCGATAAATATTCATAATATCCACACACAATTAATATGTAATTAAGACACACTTAATTATAAATATAAATATAGTAAATTACAAAAAAAAAGGGCAGCAGGAAAAGTAAGGGAGAAAATTCATCGAGGGCCTTTTTAGTCTCCCGAAAATTGAGAAAAGACCAAAAAAAGCTAAAAGGAGGCACCACATTAATCCTCAATTTGGCCTTTAAGTAATTTCCATAGTCACTAAAAATAATATATACTCCCTCTGTCCCTTTTTATAAGTCTCTTTCAACTGTATTGCAAATATTAAGAAATACAGTTAAAACTCTAAATTCTATAATCTTTTATTTAATCCTTCCAAGTTTGCCCTTCTTCTCTCTCCCACTACTAACTCTTTCTTCTCCTCCCACTCACTATCTCTCTTCATAAATTATGTTACCACTAGCAAGGGTAACTTGGGTAAGTTAAGTAAAATATGCATTGGGTTTAGAAAGGGAACTTATATTTTGGGACAAAAAAAGCTTCTAGAAGGGGACTTATAAAAAGGGACAGAGGGAGTAGTATATATTGGATAATAAATTTAATGGCAAACAAATTTTGCCTATATAATTTGTTCAATTTATTTGTTCAATTGGATTTCGGTTACATGATATAAGTGGCTTAAATACCATTTTGGCCCCTAAACTTGTAGCGTTTGGACGTTTTGCTCCCTAAACTTTTATTTTGAACATTTTACCCCCTAAACTTTAATTTTAAAGCTTTGTTACCTCCTCCGTCAACGGTGTGACTAACGAACCAGTGACGGTGCTCGCATGGACTTGCCATGCCGGATAGAGTGACACGTTGACCTGCCACGTCAGATAAAATGACACATGAACTTTAAAATTTTGTTACTTTGGCCCCTAAACTTTTAAATTTTTATCATTTTGCCCCCTAAACTTTTAACAAAGTCATTTTGCCTCTAAATTTCATATTTTTTATATTTTCCTTTTATTTTTTTTTAATTTTGAAGTAAGAAAATTAATTTTTATTATAAGTAGGAAATGTATTAGGAAAATTAATTTTAATGTAAATAAATTTTAATTTTTCGGCTAGGGTATTTTCCTAGGCCTACGAGTGCAATGTTTTTGGCTTCACCAAGATGCATTTGCCCTAGGAAAACTATCAAATAATCACAAGACTGTGGTCAATCCAAGTCCATTAATTCTCGAAAAATTGGAGCAAGAATTGGATGAAAACTACCTTGTTCAATTGTTGATTTCTCTTGAGTCACCATCAATTTCAACTTGGGTTGATCTTGGTTTCGTGCAGTTGCTTGTTTTCGTACAGAAGAACCTGAGCCAATATTTTTCCCTTTGGATTGAAGCTTGCGAGCATCATTGGATGACATATCTTTGGCCATGGATGATCTTGTGCTTCGGCTATGGTTGTTGTTGCCATTCGAATGCTTGCTTTCCTTTGGAGCCATGTAATTTTCGATGCAGATTGAATGAAGAAGAAAATTCGATGGGAGCAGGAAGGGAGTGCGATATGCAGCAAAGAGAGGAAGAGATTTTCGGCTAGAGAGATTAGAAGCAAATAAAACTCTATAATCTTAATTTATTTTATAAAGAATAAAGATTAGGGGGGCATTGTTTATATCATGATTTACACACAGGGTAATCATGTAATTGCACACAATCAATAGCTGAGATTTATTCTCAAAAGTCCTATGGATGGATGAATTTAATCCACTTTAGGCCAAGGTCAACCAGGATAAGAGTTGAACTTTGATTAATGATTTTGAGGTGTCATTATTCATTGAATATGCTTAGCAAGTTGTAATGAGCATACTGTCCAAATTTCAGCTTATTCCGAGCTCGAAAGTAACTTTTCCCTATTGTGCAATTAAGGACAAAATTCAATCCCGAGATGATTTTTGCATGGTGATTTCACCATTAGCATTAAAGCTTAGTCTACATTGAATATAAATGCTACATGGAGAAATCGAGCCATGCTTGACACTTTTCGTAACTTTTTCACAGTTTTCAATTAAGGACAGTATGGCTTTTTCACCCCGATTTAAGCCATTTCCTTAATCGATTTTTGACAACATTGACATATGAACTTAGTGGAATGGTATTGAGCATAATTCAATGTTCAATTAATAAAGTTCAAGTCTTTTGGCATTTGGAAGCAGTTTCATCACCATTTTGTCACTCCGCACTTGCTTTCACATCCCTTTTTGCCGCACTGAAGACATGGCTTGAATTAATTCCAAATTTTGACAATTAAATGTGATAATAATCACATTTCCATAGTCCAAGGCATGATGGAGTCTTTCTTGGCTGATTTGAAGAAGTTTCCTAATTCAAATGGATTCTAAATCAAGGTTTAAATGCAATGGATGAAGTGGAGGCGAGGAAGATTCATTCTGAGCCGTTGGATTTCCACAACCCTAGCCAAGCTGCTCCCTATATAAAGAGAAGCAGCAGCAACATTTCAAGTCCCCCACAAAACACATCAACAACTTGCCTAGAGCAATCAACAAGCCCAAAGCTTTATCCTTCAACTCTTAAGCTTTTACTTTTCACATGTAAATCAAGAAATTCATCTTGTTAATCTCTTTTCATTTCAATCTTGCAATCTTACAAGATAACTCTTGTATTTACATTTCTCTGCAATCAACTTGTTATTTTTTCCTTTCATTTCAAGGAAATTACCTTTCAACAACAATCATTTAGATTAAATCTGGAATCAATGATTTAAACACTTTCGTGTGACTTGGATTCAGTTCCTGCAAATCATTTGATTTTTACATTTTACTGCACTTAAAGCAATATTTACTTTCCTCGCACCTTTTATCAATTTTTGCAACAAAATTGATTGGCACACCCGGTACCCTTCTCCGCTAATGTCTTCAAAGAGATTTTTTTGTGCAACAATATACAATTGAATAATAAATTTAATGGCAAACAAATTTTGCCTACATTATTTGTTCAATTGGATTTCAGTTACATAATAGGTGGCTTAAATACCATTTTGTCCCCTAAACTTCTAGTGTTTGGACGTTTTGCTCCCTAAAATTTTATTTTGGACATGTCACCCCCTAAACTTTAATTTTTATAAAGCTTTGTTACCTCCTCCGTCAACGATGTGACTAACAGACCAGTGACAGTGCTTGCATGGACTGTTCATGCAAGATAGAGTGACATGTGGACCTGCAACTTCCGATAAAATGAACATGGACTTTAAAATTTTTGTTACTTGGCCCCTAAACTCTTAAATTATTGTCATTTTGCCCTCTCAACTTTTAAAAATATCATTTTGCCTCCTAAATTTCTATTTTTTATATTTTTCCTTTTAGTTTTTTTTTTTTAATTTTGAAGTTAGAAAATTAATTTTTATTACAAGTAAGAAATGTATTAGGAATATTAATTTTTATGGAAATAAATTTTAATTTTTACTATACATGAAAAACATTCCTCTTCATTACCTACATACATAATATTCCATTACAATTCATGCACATAGAATTAGAAAAAAAGGTTAAACTTTTTTTTCTCTCTTTTTTTATAATAAAAAATAAATAAAATTTTATTATCTAAATAAAAATAATTTTCATTCCATAAAAAAATTTATATTTCTAAATCCTCTTTTTTTTCTTTTTAGTTTGTTTCATATGAGTTTAGGGTTAAATTTTTATGAAAAGAATATTTTTAATTAAATAATAAAAAGTTTTTATTTTTAATTGTATTATTAAATCCAAAAAATAAAAAAATCTAACTTTTCTTCTAATTTTGCAGACATAAATTACTTCAAAATTAAAAAAAATGAAGGGAAGAATATCCAAAATTGACATTCGAGAGACAAAATGACAAATTTTAGAAGTTTAAGGGGTAAAGTGACAAAATTTTATGAGTTTAGGGGGCACAGTGACAATTTTAAAGTTTACGTGTTACTTTATCTAACTTGGCAAATGCACGTCAGCACAGTCATGGATCTCTTAGTCATGTTGTTGACTGGGGGGGGGGGGGGGGGACAAAACTTCAAAAGTTGAGGGGGGTGAAAAGTCCAAAATAAAAGTTTAGCCAGAATTTTGGTCTATTGTCAAAATTATCTTTTCTAGAGATTATGTCATATATAATTGCGATGGTGGGAATTTGGCTTTGCTAGGCTCATCTACATTCTCAGCAAAATCTACAGCTAAAAACTCAAGAAGACGATAATCTTATGGTATTTATACTATTGATCAGTCGATTACAGTACTTGTCTATATGTAGAATGTATATTAACTGTTAATATAAATGATAATGTTCTCTCTTCAATTCCCTGGCTCGGCTCCGCTAACGCAATTTCAGGATGATAATAATAAGGCTCAGTTTGGAAGTTGGAAAATTCTAGGGAAAAGAAATTAGTTTCCTACATTTTCCATATTTATGTTTGGTTAGTAGGGAATTTAGGGGAGAAAATATAAGTAGGGATTGGGGGTAAAATGTTTAAATAAAATTTTCCCCCATTTTCCCCCAAAAATTGAGTGGAAAACAAGAGAAAGTCTGGAAAATATTATCGAGCCTAACTCAACTCTCAGTCGCCTCCTTTACTTTGTGTTTCTCCGATGTAGCCAACAAAGGGAAGCAGTGCTCATCTTCCACCAAAATCCGGTCGTCTGAAATTTCCGCATCGAATTTCATCGGGATCCCATCTAATCTCTCCTCCAAGCACTCAAATCATTCAAGGGCAATCGGTTGAGAATTTCTTCTCAAGTGAACATGTAATTTTTAGATTCTTGAAATTAACTATCCAACTTTAGGGGAAATACTAGGGAATTAAGAATAGGAGTGGTGATGATGGAAACAATTTGACATGATAATAATGATGGAAATGGGTGGTGAGGCCTTAACCCATGATACACTTGCTTGAGAAAAGGAGTGGGTAGAGATTTATAAAAGAGAAAATTAGGAAGCTAAAATGGAGAGGCGTTAAGGCATCGTAAGGATTGGAAAATAATACAGAAGTACTTGTTTTAGGAATAAATTCTAGTCGATAATAATAGTTGATATGTTGGGCCAAAATGGAGGAAGAAAGAATCGTGTGATCGACCTAATCATATTATTTAGGAAAATTATCTCATCACAATCAGTATAATTTAACAGATTGTACATGCGGGTTAAACGGTTGATATATGTGTCTAAGAAATCAATTTAAATATTAAATTTTTAATAAATTATTGGGATATATGTCATCAGGATATATGTTAACTGTAACATTTTAACCTACTTGTGTTATTGTGTAGTTCAAAAACTCCACCAACAGTGTACTAAATAATATTATATACGTAGACACAGTCGAAGGAAATAAATAGTCGGCAATTCACGAACGAAAATCCTCTGCCCCAATTTTGGTGCCCCACTTGTGTCTCATCCATCAAATAATGACACGTGTCCCTTTTCAGTTTTTAATGTTATTACTTGTTTGTGTAATTAAATTAAATTTTATATTTTCATTCTAAAACCCTATGGGGAATGTATTAAAATTTAGGACTAACCCTTATATATAATTATTTATTGTTAATTTGGGGCTAAACCTGGTGTTTATGTGGGTTTCTTATTTTATTTTCTTGTATAAATATTACTTATTAAAACTTAAAAACAAATAAGGTATTATAACACAAGGAACATATGGTATGATTTGGTGAATGAGGCATGAAATGGGGCACAAAACTTGGAGCAGGGGATTTCCATCCGCAATTCACATAACTAAAAAAATCATTACAATTTCACCAAAAAAAAATCATTACAAAGCCAAAGACAATACATATAAATTAAGATTGAATAGTAACATACAACAAATTTCAAAAGAAAATCCAAAAATTAAATAATAGAAAAATTAATGAATCAGTTGTGAACTGGCTCTAAGAGCAGTTCATAGCCTGGACAAATTTTTGTGCCAAATTAACTGTAAAGGTACAGTTCATTGCTGCAGTTCTCCTCCTACCGATCACCTTCCTGGATTTCCCAGTAGACATCACATAAATCTTACCACTCATTTGGGAGTGGCTCGTAAATGTCAAAAACCCAGACCTGATATCACTTTCTAGAATTGAATTGCTTCTTACATTGTCTGAATTCAATTCTATAACTGTTATAATCCTTCTTGTGCTTACACCGTTGATCCTTGCCTTGGAGACCCAGACCTGCCCAACATCTACGCCCCGGTACGCCAAATTAACGATGGTCATTCCGTAACTGAAATAACCGTAATTTGGGTTATGCACTGTCATATGGGCAGTCAATCTCATGTTGAAAAAAGGGTTCGGAGAGGTGGTAGAGTTGAGATGGTCAACCGTAACGGCGGTCAATTGGAATCTGGGAGTTTTGGTGGTGAACACTAATACTGCAAATGTTATTATCAGTGCAATTAGCACCAGAGCACCACCAAGTTTGGCCACATTCCTCCAGTTGAGCTTGGACGATGATTTTTCCGACGTAGACTCTTCCGGTACCAACTGATCTTTGGGTTGCTCCAGATCAGAGTCATCAGACTTTCTGGAATATTGCATCAAGGCAGACTCCTGATCTTTATGCCCATTGGTTTGAGCCATGGAACAAACTTGGGCTGATTCTTTGATTCTGAACGAAAAATGGCAAGCTATTTGAGAACTTGTTGAGGATCACTTGAAGAGGATATGAATTGATGATGAGAAGTTGGCATCTTAATGGGGTATATATATGTACGTGTATGTATATGTAAGTGCACTAGTGGGACTTCCATCTATTGTTAATTATTATTATTATGCACTAAAGTTTTTAGGGAACACCTTATTTGAAGGGATTGGCTAGCTAGCTTTTGTCTTCTCATTCTTCAATTTTGCAGCCCTATATTTGAAAGATTTTTGCCTAATTACCACGTTGGCTGCTTCCGCTTGCCTTGCCACCTCTATTTATGGCGGCTACTCCATGAACTCTCTGTAGCAGCATTGCAATAAAGAAAGATTTAGCAATATAGAAGTAATGAAACAGAAAACTATATATATTTTCCTCCTATATCAAAAATATCTAAAAGGTGGTATATATTTAATTATTAATCATTCATGTACTACTTTTAGTTCCCCTTGTTTGACTTTGAAACAATTTGTGTGGATTTTATATATGGATTTCGTCGCGCGGCAGAGGTGCATTGACCCTTGCCAACAATAAAAGCACTTTAGGTTCAGAATATTTCAACAATTCATTAAAAAATGAAAAAAACTTTTCGGTCAATTGAACAAAATATTTTGCCCTCAAGATTGAGAGGCATGACTAGACCTAATAAAAGTTGAACAAAACATTTTCCCTATTTGAAAAACTACATTAAGCTATTTAATCTCACCTAATTAGATAGGTGCCCTTTAGTTTTTTTTTTTTTTTTTTACAAAGCACAAACCCCAATTACACTGGTTATATGAGATTTATTCATTGATTGGAAGTTTTTATATTTAGGGAATATTGATTGTAATATCGTTTTTTTTGTTAACCAAGAGTATCCATACGCCTTAGTGGCACTGGGACTATTTGAGCCCGAAGCATAACAAGTTAAAATCCCCTAATATACGTTTTCAAAAGATTGAATTTTGGAAACTATATTTTAAAGGAAGAATATTGCAATATTTCTCTCTCTTAGAATTATGCTCTCTCCTCTCTCTTCAAACATTCCCCTGCTCTAATATGGCTGAATCAGATTTCCTGATTTCCTTGGCCAATCGCTCTCACCTTCTTGCCGAATCCCCCCAAAAGGTTGTAGAAGAGGTTCCTTCTATTCTACGTGTTGGATCAGAAGGTAACTCTTCTGTTACACCTTCTTATAAGGATACTCTACAAAAGTCTCTTGCCTTTAATGCTCCTCCCATCATTAATGAAGATGAGATTTCGGATGACGAGGATGAGTACGATTCCATCCCTTGCATTAAACTCTCAAAAGCCGACAAAGCTAGAATTAGAGCTCCTTGGGTGAATTCCTTGCTCATAAATGCGAAGGACAGAAATCTTCCATTCAAAGTCATTAATGATAGGATTAAGTCTTTATGGCAGTTGCAGTGCAGATTTCAAGTGATTGACTTGGATGGAGGGTATTTTATCATCAAGTTGGAGTGTAAGGATGAGCCGGAGAGGATTCTCAACAGGGGTCCTTCCTTTATTGGTAATATTCGAATTTTTATGCAGAGATGGGTGCCCAACTTTAACCCTTTTGAAGCTAGGCAAGAAGAGGTGACTGATCTATGGGTGAGGCTACCCAACCTTCCTGTTGAATTTTTTGATAGAGATACTCTCTCTAAGGTCGGTGATGCACTAGGAAAGCTCCAAAAGATTGACTTTCATACCGATAATGGAAGCAGAGGGAGATTTGCTAGAATCTGTGTACAAGTTCCTTTGTCCAAACCACTCCAAAGTAAAATTCGCATTGGCAATAGAAGACAAGAACTCCTATATGAAGGGGTTACTTTTTGCTATAAGTGTGGTCTTTTGGGACACAAAAAAGAGGACTGCGGTAAAGATGATAAAGAGGTTCAAAAGGTTAGTGGGGAAGACTCTTCCCTAATTGATAGACCTTTCGGTCCTTGGATGAGAGTTAGTAAAGCCAATAAATCCAAATCCAGGGATAGCTCTCGTACGAGGAATAAACAGAGAAGGGGAAGAAGATCAAATTCCTCTGTCAGGAAAAGCAGGAATTTTGCAGAAGATGGTACAGTTAGGGTTTGGAAACCTAAGGAGTGGGAAGTTTTGAATTTGGAAATTGGTGATAATGAGCGGGATTCTTCCTTTTTTGAGCGGGATCCTATTTTGGGCCTTCTTCCTGGGCCTGTTGTGAATAAGGGAAAAGGGAAAATCTCGGAGGAGTTTGGGCTGGAAAATTCCCAAAACCCAACATCGGATCGGCTGCAAGCCGGGTCAAGCAGGGAACCGAATTTGTTGGAGCATGGGGAAGGGATTTATGCTCTCTCCTCGTCTGATGCTTCACTTACTCTAAACTCCCCAATTTCATCTCCCTTTTCTGAAAAGACAGACCTCCACTCTTTGTCTGCTAATGGCCAACTTTCAACCTCTAGAGAATCTTCCAGAGGATCTGCAGGAGGTGGTTCATCTCTTGGAAGACCTACTGGGCATTTAGTATCGGGACAGAGTGGGGATCGAAGCGAGATATCTCCAGCCCATGGAAAGGGAAATCTGTCTCCTCTACATAGGGACAATCGCCAATGATGCAGCGTTGAGCGATTATGCAGATCTGATGATGGAGCGGCTGGGAATGACGGAGATGTTCCCGCCAACACCGGAACTCACTCTATTGAGGTTTTAGAACCCAAAGCTCAGGTATGTGATGATGGAAATGGGGATTCTGGAAGGGGTTCAGACGGACCTTCCTCTAGTAAGGAGCCAACTTCACTTGGTGAGGTAGGAGATTTTAAACCTGGGGAGCCCAGAGACGGTGGTAAAACTGAAGGGCAGAAATCGCTTGGCAGTGGTGGCGGAAGGAAAACACGTGCAAGTAGCGCTCATCTCCGTAGAGTCCTCTGCTCGGCTAGAAAGGGGAGTAATGGACCATCTCGTAAGGATCCAGCCAGAAGCAGAAGAAGAATCATCTTTGAAGAAGAGGTTAAGGAAGCAATTGGCCGAATGCGGGCAGAGAATGTAACTGTTCAACCCAATGAAGATCATTTGCTTTAATGCTAGGGGAGCGGGAAACCCTAATTTTGCTCACACTGTGAAGAAGCTTATTGATGATTATCACCCTGATGTCCTGATCATTACTGAAACCAGGGTTAGAGGTGCTAGAGGTGATGCAATCAGGGAAAATTTGGGTTTCGATGGAGACATCTCTGTGGAGCCAATCGGTTTTTCGGGGGGTATTTGGATTTTTTGGAACAAGAAAGAAATGCAAGTTGATACTGTCTGCTTTACATAGCAAGAGATTACTGTTAAAGTGAAGGTTAGTCTTAACCCTACTGCTTTTGTAATTTCTGCGATTTATGCTAGTCCTGATTTTGGTAGTAGAAAATTGTTGTGGGAATACCTGTCTGTTTTGTCTTCGAATGTGGTGGGTTTGCCTTGGATTTGGATAGGTGTTTTTAATGAACCCATTTCTGATGATGATAAATTTGGGGGTAGGCCTATTAGTTACTCTAGAGCTAGATGGTTTAAGGATGCTATTGATAGGTGTGGCTTAATTGATATTGGGTTTACTGGGCCTAGATATACTTGGTCTAATGGTCATCCCCTCTCATCTCTTATCATGGAGAGAATTAATAGAGCATGGGTTAATAAGGCTTGGCTTGACATCTTTCCGGAGTCTACTCTCTTTCATCTCACCAGATCAGTTTCTGATCATTGTCCTATTTTCCTCTCCCCTTCTGCCAATCTTCCTTCTTCCTCCCCCAAGCCTTTCAAGTTTCAGCCCATGTGGCTTAATGATCCTTCCTTTTTTGAAGTTGTTAAACTCGCTTGGCAAGTTTACCCTTATGACCTTGATGCTGCTATTGTTGCTTTTGTGGAATCAGTCAAGATCTGGAATCCATCAGGGGCCAAGTTAACTGCCTATGTGGCATGTGGCATTTTTGGATGACGTGAATATTCCACGTCATCCAATCGGTGGGTCCATATATGCAGAATAATTCAGCCCAAAATTAAAAAAAAAAAAGAGAGAACCTTCTAATTAAAATTAAAAAAAAAATTATTAAAACTAGTTAAATGATCTGAAAACAAAGAACAATCAACAAGAACAAACCAGATTCAACAAGATTACAGCGACGGATTCAAGCAAGAAAAAAAATTGCAACACCAGATTCAACAAAATAAAGCACAAGATCCAACCCAGATTCAACAAAATTGCAACACCAAAAACAAAAACTGCAACACCACCTTTCATCCGGGTTCTGACAATGGGGTTTGCAATTCTGATAAACCCAGAAACATAAACATAAAAATTTGAAATTTCCCATAGCCAAAAGCTATTGAATTTGCAACAAGCCCAATTGAGTTGCCAAGAAAACTTAGTTAAAGCAACGGGTTTAAAATTCTAATAACCCAGAAACCAAAATTTGCAAGGCCACGTTCCGCCACTGCATACAAAGGAAGGTTTGAGGAAGTTTTTTGATAAATCAAGATAAAAGAAGAAATGGCTTATTAAGGGCTTTGTCAGAAAAAAAAATGAAAAGAGAAAACTAAAGGCTTGAAACCATGGAAAAGGTTAATTTTTCCGAAAGCTTGCAAGCTTGGAAATTCGAAGAAAGGCTGAGTTTTTGAAAATGGGTTGTGCATAAAAAATCAATAAAGAGGAAGGAAGAGTTACAACCAAGACTTGGAGAAAAAAGGACTCACATTTGGATATGGATATGAAAGTCCATTTCTACTTCTTTATAAATTATAGTTCGAATAATAATTTTAAATATGCAAAATAACTTATTTCAAAAACCCAGAAAGGTGAATTTTTCAAACGGAAAAAAAAGAAGAAAAACAGAGAAAAACAAAGCCCAAATAACAATTTTTGTTATGCTCTGCAATTGGAGAAATTAAAGCAGAAACAATTTTTCTAAAAAAAGCAAGATGGATTTTTTTTTCTACTTACTAATATTTTCGAAGAAAAATGGGCAACTTAAAGAGAAGAGAAGAAGTTACAACAATTTAGAAGCCGAATGAATTAGGTTTGAGGAAGTTGATTTGCCCTTGCTCATCGTCCACGGTGGCGATGACATCGTTTGTGATCCGGTGTGCGTGGAGGATCTAAACGCACCGCCCGTAAGGACAAGATGCTAAAAATGTACATATCCGGCAGTGAAGGTTCACTTGAGGGGGAGATCGAAGGAGAAGGAGATGAAGAAGAAAAGAAGAAGAAGATTGAAAAAAAAAGCTAAAGAAATAAAAACGATTAGGGTTTTTTTTCATAAAAATATATTAATTTTGTTTTTCTTAAGAAAATATTTTGGGCTGATTTTCCACGTGGGCTTCACATACCACTCAAAAAATTCCATATCAACCAAAAAATAGTCTAGGTTAGCAGTTAGTGGGGGGTTGATGGAACCGTTAGTCACGTGACGGGTAGATTCGCGTAATTTTAAAAATTAAAGGGGTAATGTGGCAAAACTTTTAGTTCAGAGAACAAACTGCCCTAAATTTACAAAGTTCAGGAAGCAATGTGGGTATTTAGCATTTTTTTTTCCTTTAATTTGAAGTCAAGACTAAAAAATTCAAGATAGAGACATATACCAGTAATTAGTAAATGTTAACGCAACACGTGGAAATTGACCACCAAAGAGTTGGAGTTGCATCCTAATTAAATACTATTATATTAAGCATATGTCAGCAAGATACTAATTATATTAAGCTTGTTTAATTTTGTTCACTTATATCATGTACAAATACAATCTGGTACTCTAGATAGGAGTATTATTTTCAACCAAAAAAAAAAGATAGGAGTATTATTGAAGACAACCTCAGCCTATGACCTCGTACTTACGCACATGTATTTGTTTGTGAGAAGCCAACAATCTGTCTTTTGCCCCAAAATGGGGAAAAACACAAAAATGAAAAAATGAAAAAGAAAGTTGGTTGGTAGTAGACACTTTTGTGCCAAAGTAGCATTGGCCCAAAGCTAAAGTATATAATAGTGCACAGAAACATTGCTAATTTAGAAGAGGGCCATGGATTCTGGTCACCACCCACCACAGCCAGAAATAGTTCAGAAGAAATATTTGAGTATTTCATTTGAACATTGTATAATTCAATTGTTTCAGAGCTCAGATATTTTAAAATTTAGCTAAGGAATTATGTATACAAATTTTCACTGATATATTCGTAAAATGGAGAAAGATACAAAACCAAAATAATGTTCAACCTGTGAAGCTTTATCAAAAGAAAATCCAGAAAAATATGTTTGGTAGTGGAGAACATTCTCCATTTTCCATCTCCATTTTCATTTTGCTAAAATTGTTCTCACTTGCTGTTTTCTATTTTCTAGAAAACTATTGGTACATGCATTTTCTAAGAGTTGTTTTCATTTTTCATTTTTTGTTTTCTAGAAACCATGTTTGGTTCATGAGAATGAAAATTTGTTTTCTTTCTTTTTCTTTTTTAAAATGAAAAATTGTTTTTAAAAAATTAAAAAATGTATTTAGTATCAATAATAAAATCAAAGTAAATAAAATACATCAATATATCAATTACATGGGTTCTTTTTACCACTATGATGATAATTTCAATAATCAAGCATTAATACCAGTATATCACAAAAGCTTTGATAAACTATAACGAATCCCATAATGATAAATCATATCTAATGCTTCATCTCAACTGACTAATGATGAATGTCTCCAAATAAGCTTTAAATAGAAACACAAAAAAGAAAGAAAAAGCATGCAAAAATTTAACTGCCTTCTAACTTAGACCTTGGAGTCAACTAACTTGGTCTAAAAACAGCCAAATCGGGTCTGTCTCCCGTGTCGTAACTCAATCCATCAAACTTGTATTCAATAGCAATTTTCAAATCTGGAGCAAACATTGCAACTCCAAAAGGAACTGGTATTAAGTTGGTAAGTATCATTGCTAATGTACCTGTTTGTTTATTGCAAGATAGGTGTGTAAATATTGTAACACAAAATATCCTATGAAACTCCAAAGCAAAAGTGCATTCATGAAATTAAAATGATAAAATCCATATATGAAATTAAAGCCTGTGGCTGTAATAAGCAAATAAACTAAAGACTATTCAATGTGATGACTGCCAAAATTTAAAAAGAAAATTAACAATGAGCTATGAAAATGATACCATGAACGGTGTATCAAACTTACATCAGCAGTGACGGAAAAGGCCCTACAAAAAGTTCTCTATGCCAATTTCCAAGAATGAGCATGGATCCGGTATATCAAAATTGTTCAACACCTGAACACCATAGAAGAATTATAACATATATCAAAATTTCAAGTCAAGTAATTCTGATCCTGATGCAGTTACTAAATATGTAAAACATTCAGTGAGAAGAATATAAAGGGATTAAGGAGCGCAACATCATGCAAATTTATCTATGTAAGCAACATGCTGCAGCAATGATTTCAGATTGAACATTATCAAGAGAATGAAAATGAGAGAAAGGAACAAAGTCCCATGTCAATCACGTTGGAGCTCGGTATTCACTCATAAATAAGCAAAACATTAAAAACAAAAATAAATTAGCTTCTTCTATCCACTTTTAACATTAAATTCATAGGATAGGGGTATAAAACGAGATTGTTGTCCTGTCATTCCATTAAGCCCCTAATCCCACGGAAATGCAAACATGTCATGCCCCCAAGTCTTGCCACAAGCAACAAATAACTACCAGCTAAATTAGCTGGCCTCATTCTTCCAGTTCGAGGTTAGCTGTTTGGATAAACAAATAAATTTTCAGAACTTACATCAAATTTAAGGTTTGATATGTTTGAAAACTTTGATAAGGAAAATTCAGATCTAAAATCAGTAATTTAATTCCATGATTTATATATGGAAAAGGTTGCTCCAATTCTAACAAAAACTGTAGAAATTGAAATGGAACCAATCAGAGGAATAAGGTAAGAATTCTTTTACTAAAATTCACCACCACCTCACCCCACCACATTCTTATCCAAAATTTACTTGGCTTTTATGGGCCAAAAGCTTAGATTACTAAGTAGAGTTCCAAACATGAGTATTCTAGAACAGTCAAAGGCAAAGAAATGCAGGATTTCAACACAGTTGGCTAAATAATAAACAAGCGACTCAAATTCAACAATTTTTCAAAAAACCCAATGAAAGTCGTAAGAATATTCCTTCTTTTCATTTAAATTGAATGTTCATCTTACAATTTGTAGAACGTGCAAAATAGTTTCCAGTTAAAAAATTCTAAAGCAGAACAATCAACAAAAAAAGCCAAAGGAAAACTTTTTTAAAAAAAAATCTCCAGTGAGATCCTCCACTGCCAAAAAACTATAGTAAAGAAGACAATTAAAAGTTTAAAAAAAAAAGAAAGAAAAGAAAAAAAGAAGTAAAAGAAGCTTCTGTATCTAATAAAAAGATTTTTTTCTTAAAAAGAAAGAAGGGTGCAGAACACCTCAGAAGCTGCAGCAGTAACAGAATACACAATGCCGATGGATTCCAAAACAAAATGGAATTTAGTATTTTAAATCTATTACATAATTCTTTTGGCATGTACTTGGTATTCTAGAGTGAGAATTGACAAACAAAACAGAATCAAGAGAATGCAAATAATATCTGATACCATTTCTCAAAATGGAGAACAATACCTCAGGGTGCACAATACCAAAGATGCCAATGCGCCTGCCTTTGTAAATGATTTTGGCTTGCCTACCCGTTAGAAATTCAGGTTCCTTCAATAAACATAAATGTCGTAAGTACACCGTCAGAAAAGAACTAGCATTAAGAAACAAGTTGAACACACATATTTCCTTGTCCTTTCCCTACCTTCCTCTCTCTTATCTCTCACGCAACAAAGAAAATAGAGAACAGAGAACTAGAGACTTACATCAGAAAGCTGTATATAATATCCTGTATTGTCACCAACTGGAACAAAAGGAGTCCCCATAACTTCCATAACTCTGTCTACCAAGCTATGAATCAGCTGTGAAAAAGATCCTCATGTTATTAGATTCTACGAAAACACAAGGAGATAATATATCTATTGTGATCACAGAAAAACATACTCGTCCCAAAATTGTAGTCTCTTTTACCCCCCATTTATGACATGCTATAAAACTAGTCGGCTTTCAATATTTAAGAACAATATATCATGAGTTCTTACATCATGTACAATGTCATGCAATAAAATCCAACTTCAAAGATATGCACATTAACCAATATTTAAAAAACAGACCAAACTGGCTGGTCCAATCAGATTGATCACAACCATCAACTTCTTCAGGTTGAATGAACTGATCAAGTTGAACCAAAAAGGTCACTGACAAATTTCAAAGGAATTGAAACTCGCAGTATGACATATCATATTAATGAATGCATGTTTTGAAGTGGAAAATGGATAGGTTCAGGTCAAGTCATGTCAATTTTGCGCTATTCCAATTTCAGGAACAGGTTCAAAGTTTTGGATTTGAATCGCTTCAGTTTGGATCCTTTCCAAGCTAGGTAGTCTCAAGTATGGGTGAGGTCTGGCTTCAGTTGGAAGAGTTGCCACAATATGCCAACTCCCCTAAACTTTATGAAATTGATTTGTCTGATCCAAGTTGTGATTCGAATGGTGAAACATACAATCCAATCAAGCAGTGAACAAAACTAAGAAGCCAGTTTGTACCCTTTACATACTGCATAAATTTGTCATATAAAAACCATTTCAGATATCTCCAGTCTTCCTACACTACAATTTTTATATATATGCAACATTAAGTTCACCACAAGATTCATTCTTATAGTTTCTTGCTCATTTTCATTCCTTCTCTCTCTCTCTCTCTCTCTCTCTCTCTCTCTCTCTCTCTCTCTCTCTATCTCTTTTCCTTTGGATGGATATGGTGGTGAGTTATATATCGAAGACCGTTCACAAACATTCATGGGCAATACCCGTTAATTCATCAGAAATCACTAACAAAGCAAGAACTGAAACTTAGAAGTTTATAATAATATGTACTACAGGAGTCAGCTAACCATACTAAATGCTCAATGGAGATTTAATAATGTAAAAATAAAGAGTGCACGATGAGCAACTAGTACCTCAAAACCTGAGTTAGCACCACAGTATAGTGCAGCAAGTAGGCGTTGGTTTGATGCTCCAACATCTTTCTTCTCATCCAAAAGTACTACGTCACCCACTTCAAAAATCTAAAAAGATTAAAGCAATAAAAAAATATTAATAACAAGATAATACTAAAACAACAGAACAGGCATATATTTGCATTTCTGTTTTTGAACCTGTTTGAGGGAAAGGGATTAGTTTGCGTCAGTCCATCAAAATAGGGTTTCTCTACAAGCTAGATAAAAATGACAGCAATAATACGTCCCAATATATGAACTAAAGTGCTAAACTAGGGAGTACATCAAATATTTCGAGCACATTAATAGTCAAATGACTCCCCTTTGATAGAATGCACTGTCTTCAAACAAAACACGTGCAATGCAAAATAGTTAAAACATGTCTTATATATAGGAGTTTCCAAAGTTCAAAAAGGTATGAATGCCTAAATTTCAGCAAACCTATTGGGCAGAAGGGATTAGACTGGGGTAGTCCATCAATAAAAGGGTTTCTCTAACAAGTAGTATAAGATTTAGAGCAAAAAAAAGGGGGGGGAGAGGGGGGGGAATCCCCTCATATCAACTAAACTTGGGAATTACATTAAATGATTCCAACACATTGATAGTCAAAGGACTTTTCATCAAGAGAAGGCACTGTTTTCCAACAAAAGATGCGCAATGCAAAATAGTTCAATCAACTCCTATTCACAGAAGGTGCCACAGTTCAATAAAGTATGCATCACCTAAAATCCAGAACTTCATCCAATAATGCTTCTTCTATAATATTGATTATTATTCTCTCTGCAAATTATGAATAAAGTACAGCCACACATTTATCTCTTAATGTATTTAGAGAAAAGTCAAAAACTGCATTTCGAAGGAGATAGCATGCTTCTTTCTGTAGTATTTATATGTTACCACAAAATTCAGAAGTAGGTCATCTACCAACATACAACTCAATTCATCTATAATTTTTTATTTAAAAAAAGAAAGGGAGAAAAGGAACTAGAAATAAACATTTATCAACCGCTTGTTCATCCAAACAAAAAACACTTTCAACTGTTTGTAAAAATTCTAGAACTGCACTCCGCAAGCTTTTAATAAGTTGAACCGTTTAAAATCCAAAAAAAAAAAAAAAAAAAAAAAAAGGAAGAACAAAAACTACCTTTATGGGCTTTGGATGGTCTTTGTTATGTCCAACAGTCTTCAACATACCAGGCATGAGACTTGTTCGGACCACCTGTGCAAACAGAAGGGAATCTTCAAATGTTCTTTAATCAGAAATTGTTTCAATAAGTGCTTTCTAGTATAAATCGAGAGCAGCTATTTCTTTTTGACCCTACCATTAAAATGCATGAACCATGTTTATGACTTACTCTAGAGAAAGCTATCCTCAAATGGCTGTTTGATTTTGAAGTACCAGCCACGTCAATTTATCACTTTGATCGTCACAAATAAAGTTTTGATATAACGCTTATTAAAGTTGAAATAGAATAAAAAGTAATCATAGGAAACTGGAATGTATATTGACATATTAATACCATCTAAGAAGTACAAACCTCAAAATCAGAGGAGCGGGGGTTTCCAATGATCACTGCAGAGGATTTGTCATCCTTTCGATTTAACATCTCAAAGATCTCCTTCTTAGAACATAAAATCCATGTCAACACCTCTGTAAAACCATTCATTGCAATCTGAAAGGCATTTCAATCAGGGGTATCAGACAAAACTTACAATGGTCAAAAAGAAGAAAAAAGGAAAGGAAAATCTATAGATCAAAAAAAGAACTCCTAGATTAAAAGAACCAGTAAGCTAAATTATTATGCACAGCGAGTTGCCTATATAGGAACCTCATATCTAATTAGATCACTGAGCTCGTTTAAGGGAAGTGGCTTCAAGGAAGACAGCTTTCTCTTTGGAATGTTATTGTAGCCATAAGCAATTGCAACATCCTGAAAAAAATAAATAAATAAATAAATAAAAAGTGCCTTCTCAAGAGCCCAACAGCCTTTCCTGTAATAAAAGTCAGCAAAGTACTATTATATCACTAAGATTACCTCCATAACATCACAAGCATGAAGAATATCACTTCTGGTTGGTGGTACGGACACATTGATAGTGTCACCCAATCCACCCCGGTTAGCCTGTAATTGCATACGGTTTAATAGACTGGTGACCTGTTTAGTGAAGACAAAGAAACATATTATCAGTAACTTTACATTATCAAAAGCACAAAATAGAAATAAGCACAGGTATAGTTTTGAGGTCACGATTATCAACTTAATGGCCAGAGTCACCAATGTTTCCATCAAAATAAAGCATAAATGATTATTGAAGACAATTATCATAATCAATGCTCCGCGAAAATCCCCTACCACCCCCCCCCCCCCCCCAACCCACCCCCAACCACTTAAAACAGACACACACAAGCACTACAGAACCACTACAAATACTAGCTTACATTGCATGCAGTCTAATTGTGGTGGAAATAATAGATAATTAAATATGTTTTGCTTATGAGTTCATTCCACTACAAGTTATAAGTTATAACAGGGTTAAGAGATGAAATAGCAGAGAAGTTGGTTTGTTTACATACAACCTTCTAAAGAGAGAAAGAGGGAAAAAAAAAAAGAGTTAATACGAATAGAAACTTAAACTCACTTCAGATATTTAAAAAAGTAATTGAGACCATTAGGGGTGTAACTGAGTCAACACTACTCGCAAGCTACTCGAGCTCGATTCGAAGAAAATTCGGATTCGACTCGATCATTATCGAGTCGAGCTCGAGCTCGAGTAGTTAATCGAGCCGAGCTCGAGCTCTATATTACTTGATTCGAAACTCGCCGAGCAGCTCGGTTACTGTGGCTCTAATATATAGTAAAATATTAAATCAGCCATAATTAAATAGTTTAAATGGTTTTCTTATTATGGGTATTTGTGTCTTTTCACTAAATATGTTTTAAGCCCTAAATTTCTTCTTCTCTTCTTTCCTGTTACCGCCGCCCCCTTTCATCTTTTCTCTTTTCTCTCAATCGCTTCTCTCTCCAAGACCCAGAGCTTCCACCATATACCACCAATCTTGACCTTCAAGATCAACGGATGATGACTTGCCCAGTGTCAAGTTGAAGCTTCCTCCATAACCAACCAAGGTATGATTTATCTTAGATGGATTTGTGTATATTCTTGAACAAACACAATCTGTGACTAGTTTCTCATCACTTGTGATTATCTTTGGTTGTTTCAAAGTGATAATATTATTTTTATTGAAATGATGGCTTCTCCATTGCTCAGGTACTAGTGGTGTTGGGCAAGGTGGTTTCTCTTATAGCCTTGTAAATTCTGGGTATAACATGACTTGAGTTCAATTTCATATTTTCACCTAACTATTTTTTAGCTGTGCTTTTTTTGAATTTTGTTTCTTTTGAATTTTAATTAGGTATGAAGTAGACAATACACAAGCAAGCAGAAGAAAAATGGCGAAAAGGATTTCTGCATTTTGTGAAGACTCTAGAAATTAGATCTGTTGTAAAATTTTTGAAATTGGCTGTTTTCAGTCTGGGAGTGTGAGTCGAGCTTATTCGAGTAGCTCGATTAGGCTCGAGTTCGTTACCGAGTCGAGCTCGAGCTTCGAAAGTAAGGCTCGGTCGAGCTCGGATATTTGAGTCGAGCTCAAGCTCGAGTAGCTCACTACTCGACTCGGCTCGACTCGGTTACACCCCTAGTAACGTAGCGGAAGGATAGAAAAGGATTCACTCACAAGAAATAGGCTAGATTAGGTTAGATTGAAAGGGATAAATAGGGTTTCGCAAAACCTCCATAGTCAAAACTGACTTTCATTCATAATTCTCAAAAAAATAACCTACCGTACAGAATTTATAAGTAGCCTATTTATACTAAAACTAAAGCTAAAACCCTAACAGAATAATTAACCCCAAAGCCTAACAGCCCATAAAGCCCAATACTAACTAAAATAAGAAAATAAAAGCCTAATACTAACCTAAATAAGAAAATAAAAACAAACTCTAAAATAAACTAAAATATATTAAAAACCCGCTGCATCATTCTCCCCAGGTTTGAAAAAAAAAACTCGACTCCTGTCGAGTCGTCTTGTAAACAGACCAGCAACTTGTTTCCTCTTGCCTTCTTCCATCGATTCCATCGAGTCCTAGTATACTTTCTGTAGATGTATGGATCAACAGAATTTTGTTTCTCTTTTGCATTGCTGCCTAAAAATCCACCAGCTTTTACAATTTTCTTTGCTACTAAATTACGCAAAGTATGCTTAGTGTTTTTCTGGTAAAAATACTTCTTATTTGGCTTCTTCTTTTGATTCATATCATGGTTAAAAAGCCATCCAATACCCATCCACACAAAATCACATACAGCCTGTTTTGAAACAACAGTCTCCAATCTTTTTCCATCAATGACAAACTCAGAATCCTCTCCTTCACAAGTGTGAAATACTTCATCAAGACTGAAATCAGATTGTTCTCCTTCACAAACAAAGAGATCAGAATCTTCTCCAAAGAGATCAGAATCTTCCTCTTCATCATCATACTTATCATAAACAGATTCTAACTCATACCAATCCATCTCAAATCCACCTCCTATCGCTTCGATTGTGGTTCCAGTTTCATGAAAAGGCTTTTCATCCTTGACTTCCTCTTCTAATCCACCTCGTGCCACTTGATCTGCGATTCCAACGTTATGAAAAGGATTATCCTCAAGATCTTCAAGATCTTTTTCCTCCACGAGATCTCCAACCTCGTGGTTGCGGACACCATCTGGAACTCCCATTGGTTCCTGGCGCTGCAAAGCTTGCCGCAAGCCTTCTACAGCATGGGTCTCCACATCTCAGCCATCTCGGTCTGGTGATTTCCTCTACCTCTGCCCCTGCCACGGGCTGCCATTGTTGTTTCCACGCAGGAACTTAAAGGCTACTGATACCAATTAACGTAGCGGAAGGATAGAAAAGGATTCACTCACAAGAAATATGCTAGATTAGGTTAGATTGAAAGGGATAAATAGGGTTTCGCAAAACCTCCATAGTCAAAACTGACTTTCATTCATAATTCTCAAAAAAATAACCTACCGTACAGAATTTATAAGTAGCCTATTTATACTAAAACTAAAGCTAAAACCCTAACAGAATAATTAACCCCAAAGCCTAACAGCCCATAAAGCCCAATACTAACTAAAATAAGAAAATAAAAGCCTAATACTAACCTAAATAAGAAAATAAAGACAAACTCTAAAATAAACTAAAATATATTAAAAACCCGCTGCATCACCTAGAGATCATAGTAATGAGTAGAGACACAATTCAAACAACTGAGACCATGATTACAATGTGACACTCACATAGACGACCACAGATACAAAAGCACCCTAGAAGTTACATTGTTCCCTCACAATCATTGAATCTTTAATAACCTAAAATATATAATCGTAGTCAGCCCCAATGCATTCAAAAAGAAACTTGAGAGAAAGTTAGCTTTCTAAACACAAAACCCTCTCCATTAGAGGAGGCATGCTACGGCCGGTTCTAGTGTGCAAGCCTTAAAGCCTTAAGCTAACACGTCTTGGAGTAGGCTCTTGTTTACTTGCTTTTGGGTCTTACCTTTACATTTCTTTTAATTATAGTTGTCGTTTCTTATTTTAATCTTCCCTCTTGAGCTTTCAGTGTTGTATTTTTTAAACTTTCAGATTTGCTGGAATTTCAGATTTTGTCATTTTAAGTTTGTTAATTCGTCTACGGCCAAAAACTAGGGGTATGACAGTTCTTCTATTTGGAGTCTTAAGTATAGCAAAAGTCCCAGTTAAAATTGTTATATTTCTATTAGAATACATAAAGAAAATATATATAATAAAATATGCTATTTCTGTTGAGATATGGCTTAATGTCAGAGAATTTCCAACCTTAAGTTATTCCTTAGTTATTTTCTTATCATCAACCTATTACTCTGACCCATAAACAACCAGGCGTGTGAAGATAAGGGAGATTTCTCCAGTTCCTTTTTCACTACTCAAGTTCACTCTTTTCCATAGAAATTCAGGAAAATGCCATAAATCCTAATCACCCAGCGGTCTTATATGACCAGAAAATAAACAATATTAAAAAAAGCAGTTTGCAGAACAAATTCCGACAAAATTTGACCAGTTTACAACATGCCCAAATATCTAAACAATCACAATTGCACTATCACAAATGGAATTCAACTAGTTTCACCAGATAATGCATGAAAATCAACAAAGAAAAAAGTGGAAAAATAAAATGGAAGAAATACCTCATCCACCTCCAGAGGAACCCCTATTGTACCAGTGATATATGATAGTGGAACTTCCATCTTATATTCTGATAAATCAGGATAAATACTTGACTTTCCATCAGCATCTATAACCTCAACTGGTTCCACCTCAAATTTCCTCTCACAATATGCCGAAAATGTTGTTATCTGGGAAAGAATGAGAAATCATACATACAACTACCCACATACAGCTGAGGACAGAATTATACCAGACAATACAACCAGAACTCAACTCATTACCATTGTGTTCAAAACAATATTGGCCTTTGATAAATCAGTGGCCGTGCATTCAATGAAGACATTTTTTGTCTTTAAGGTAATTGCTGAATGTGCACCATTTATAATTGGAGGCAAGGACAAAACAGTTCTGGGTAAAGAAAGAAAAAACAAAAGTTAATCCAACTGTAAGAAACATTCGCTATCTTTAAACCTATTGAGAAGCAGAAACCTACACTTAAAGGAGAAAATGTTAGGGTAGAAGGTCAAATAGCTTTAATTTAATCAGATGTACATTATGAATGCTGTCACAACTCATAAAAGCTAGAACTACTACTAATCAGATGGGCATTAGCCAAAAACTATACCTGTTGTGGTCATATATGACAGGGAACACATTTGATTTCTCAATAATGTGCAAGAACTTCTTCAGTTTCAAATCTGACTGTTAAATATTTCATAGTGGAACATATATTAGTAGTGCAAAGATACGAAAACTAACATATTGGTAAATAAAGCTACTTAACAGGTACGTACAAACTTGTCTGAAACATTTACCTTGTAAAATTCCATAAGCTCATCGGCTCTGAAGTTCTTCACCTAAATTAAGAAGTCATTTCCAGGATGTCACATTCAATTCAGAGGACATATAAAAAATTTTCAAATGAGTAGTAAGCATGCACATGGCTAACAAAAAGAGGAATAAAGGACAGGATTATTAAAAAGAAATACTAACAATGTGAAGCCTAACTGCACAGACAAGTAAACAAGTGGGAGTGGAGAATGGATTTGGCTCCCTATGAGTAACATATACATAGGAAAACTAGGTCTTGAATGTGAGCAGAGCAAGTTGCCAGCAGAGAGCTCTATGTCTCAAACAAAAGATGGGATATAAATTTTTTGAGCTAAAAAAAATTATAAGTAGAAATCTAACTTTTTTTTCTAAAGTTTTTAAGCATAAGCAAGATCAAAATTAGTACTACATTGCCAGTTGAAAACGGTAGAAGGTTCATACAATTAGTACTATTTCCTCTGGATCATATGGAACTCAGACTGGCAACGTTGATAATAGGATTTTAGTTGATATGTACATTATAAATAATACCAATCAAGAAAATGATCAATTTACCTGTTTGAGTGGCACAAAATTTATCTCCGGAGGTGGCAATGCCTGAAACAAACAAACAAATTTATGTTATTGCTTACAAGTATGAATGCGAACACAAGAAGTTAACATCGATAATATAATAAATGTCAAAAGTAATTACTTGATCTTAAAAGAGCATAACAGGTTTTACAAGTGCTTAACAATTCATTATCAGACAATGATCATATTATTGATACTTAAGAAAAGGAAAAAAAGGTTAAAGGAACAAAAGAATTTTGAGCAAACTATACAAATTGTAAGATTTACCATTTCAATCAGCAAACTATACGAGACCAATCATTACAGACATTCAGCACCAACTCCACTATTTGATTTATGAAAGTACAGGATTGCATAACAACTATCCACTGGCCCAAGAAAATAACCACAAGGAAAAGAAGATCTCTTGTCCATTGCACAGACTACTATTACCAAAAACAACAATAGGAGCCCAAGATTTCTGAGTTGGGCTGTAGCCTTCCTATTCCCTTAAAAATTGACAATCAACATAGAATCTAAAGCATCTTTGCGATTTGTCACAATAAGCACCACTTTAATAATAATAATAATACATAAAAAGCTTTACCACAAAATACACTGTTAATAAGATAATTATCAGGAAGCCCACCTCATACGTAAAAGGCCCTTGTAATGTATCCAAGTCATGTGTTCCAATAGCAACTAACGTTCTTTTCCTATAACCAGCAAAGTGAATGTAAGCATCACAACATAAAAAAGAACAAAATGGATGAAATCTTTGTGCAAAGATAATTTGAGGTGTTAGAATCTTTACAAGCATTAACACAAGTGAAAAGTGAAAGAATAATATATGAACAGAATACCCTGATTGGGACAAGTCAACAAATACAGATTTAGTAGTGATTCCATCATTGGTGGCACTTCCAATTTCACCACTGTAATTGGAATTCATTATCGTGATAATAAAACAATGAAGTTATTTCAGGTCTGCCAACACGTTTAAAGAGCTCAATGATAATTGAATTCACTTCCACCTACAAGCATTGCAAACAAGATACTTACACTCAATTTGGACGGGGAGGTCAAGCTTTGTGCAAAACCCATTCTAAATGGACGCACATGCCCCAAGACAACCATTTTAAAAGCTGAGTGCAGCAGTTTATTGGACTGACCTAACTTATCTGGTCATATAACTTCTCATTGATTCTTCGAGAGAGACTACTAGCATTGTTCTACACTGACACTTAAAGTTATATAACATGAACAAAGAAGTAGACGCATCATAAATCATACCAAAATATGTGTGCAATTGTCCCCTTTGTTTTTCCTTTCCTCCCCTACCAATTTATCCCAAAAATAGTCCAATTTAAAGAAGCGATGTATGACCACTTAAAGCTAAAACAAAACCATAGCTATTCTAAACTTGGATGAACCATGAAAAGATTTTCATGCCATCAGAGAACAAAAGTATTGGTTGATATAATTGTCTATCATTCATGCTAATTTATTTTCCAGGTTCAAAGTCAATCACAGGCAGGAAAACTTACCCAAAAAAAAAAAAAAAAAAAAAAAAAAAAAACAGAAGAAGGGAGGGGGGTGTTGGGCCTATATGACAATGAGTCAATGACAATAGTAAAGAGAGCTACTAGTTAGACAATGTTACCTGCAGATATTCTGGTGAAGTTTATCCTGGAGATCAATAAAGCTGTTATAGCTTGCTTCATCAAAAGTTATGCCCCTCAAAACCGCACAAACAACAAAGGGACGAATTGGAGACGTCTGCATCCGATGGAAGAATATGATGTTACTAAAAATATCCAAAAGAATGACAATGCTGAAAATTAAGTTCTCAACCAATTACCTCCTTCTGGATACGCATTTTAAGCATTGATTCCTTGCTAATGTTGGCAACTTTGTATCTAGGTATCTCATCCTGTCCATTGAAAATACGAAGGGCTTGTGCAAGCCCTTCCAAGCAAAGCAAATCGTATCTGTCCAGTAATGAAACAAAACCTTCATCACTATTTTACCTTAGTCCAAATTTAAGCAAAAACATAAAAATTGAAACATGCTCTTTTCCTCAAAGTAAGCCCAACACAAGTGAGCTCGAACTTGAAGCTGATTTACAAAAACATTATTACAGTAACTATACCTATGATTTAGTGAGATTAAGTAAACATGTGAGCAACAATTCGAGAAGAATAGTACAAAATTATTAGAAGCAATAAACCATATGTTTCTGCCAATAAGGGATAAAAAGCATTTCAATTCCAAACACTACTACAATGGTAAATTCTGTATCTAAATTTGCAAAAATAAGGAGTGACAAACCTGTTAGCAGGAACTTCAATCTTGTAAATGACCTCATCATCGGCACTGGGTTGTTCCTCCTCCAAGTGCTTCTCTTTCAAAATTATTGCTTTCTCCGTTGTCTGGTTCAAAAGAACAACAACATTCTACATCAAAATTCAAAAAACATTATCTACAATTCTCCCAAAGAACAAATTAAGAAACAACTCACCACATCGTCAAGTTCAATTCCGAAACGAAAACACAGATCTTCAAACTCTTCTCGAGCTGAGAAATATACATAGTTCGGTCAGTGACTCGAGGGCGAAAAACAAAACAAAGAAAGAAAGAAAAACCACAAGAGAAGGCTCCTTTTTTTTCACTTAGAAACTCACTGTAAGTTTTGCCCAGGGCAGCGAAAAGACGATCTCTCCCTACGCTTACAGTAGGCATGGCGGCCGCGGCATAGGTCTCTCTCACTCTATTGCAGAAACAGGCACCCCAAGCGTTATTATTTAAAAACACCCTTTTGCTTTGGGTTAATAAGCTGCCTTTGACAAGGCAGCGCGGGACGTTTGATAGGTGCACTCTCCGGTGCGGCCCACTGCATCTGACATTGGGTTCTTTCGTTTTAGCGGTGAGATTGGGTGTGATGAGATAAAAAACAACTGTGGTTGTAAGATTAGTAATCGAGCTGTGAGTCCGTGAGATTAAGTATCTATGAGTTTTATTATGTTTTTAGTTGAATAGCTGTGGCAATGAGATGAGAATGAAAAATGACCAATAAAGAGATATATGTATAAGAATGTGTTTTATATATAACTAGTGAGGATATGTGTATAAGAATGTGTTTTATATATAACTAGTCTTCACTTTCACGTGCATCCCAATCTGTTTTAAATTAAATGAAGATTAAAGCATACTACTAATTTTGTCCTAAAGAAGCCTATTATTAGAGTTGGTGAAATTTCACCCGAGTGCGGGTATTCAACTCGATTGCTTGAAATCAAACCTTATCTAACCCGATTCGACCAAAAAAATCCGCTCAATCCGAAACCGAAATGACCTGACCCAAATCCTTAATGACCCGAATTCGATCAACCGAAAGATTAATCTGAAATTACCCGAATCGGGATTAATTATATTTAAATGATCTGAATTCAAAAAGACCTGAATCTGAAAATCAAAGGCTCAAACCCGAAATTATCGGAACCATATGACCCGAAACCAAAAAAGGACCCGAACCAAAATTGACCAAAACCCAAATGACCCAACATTTGAGTGATCCAAACCCAACCCAACCTGAAACTGAAAATTAACCGAATTCTTATAACCCAAAATTTCCTTAACCCGAAACTGACCTAAACCAACAAATCCAACCCGACCAGCCCATTTGTATCTACATTGGGTTTTACTATCAAAATAACATAAGAAATTATCCCGCACAAAGAAAAATATTAACAAAATAAAACATCAAATTTAAACCCACGGTAAAAGTTACATTTATCAAGCAAAAAAATAATTATAAGGCAAATAAAATAATTGCACGTTAAAATAAATTTTAATCATAATACATTATTATAAACTATCAAATAGTAAGATGTCAATCATAATAACTTTTTAAATTAAAATGATAAAAATAAAATAGTCAAAGCCACATTATAAAATTGAGATTTTGGCTCACAAAATACCTTTAAAGAATAGATCAAACATATACACACATAATTAACACCAAAAGCATGCCGAACCAAAATCCAATAACCGAATATACCAAAAGCATACCAAAATTTGAATCCAGAACCGGATTGATCATATATAAATATTGATCTACTCACTTTAACATGAATACATATGTTTGAAATAATTTTATATATACCAGAATTAACTTTACATACAATATCCTAAAAATTAAATCAACCAATTCAAGGTATATATAAAATCAATAATCATTATCATGAATTTACAAATATAATTATACAAAACAATAAGAGGATGAAGTGAAATGACCAAAAAAACCAATCTAAATATTTGAGCACATTGATCCAATAACAAATTGGGAGGGTATTTTGGTCATTTCATTCTTTATTATTTTTGTAATTTGAGTTGAAGATCAAGGGTATTTTTGGGAATTTAAGGAAAAAGATACTCTTGGTGGGTCACATCTCCACTAACAAATTTTTTTTTTTGATTATTTATGAAATGACCCTCATACTTTTCTACTTTATGATATTTAGTCCATTACAAATCGATTTAACGTTTTAGGTATTTTTTTCTATTTGTCTGATTAAGCTGATTTAAGTGTCTATTAAAAAGTAATTTCATGATTTACAACTTTCATGAAGGACTTAAAAGTCATGTTTTATGTTTCAATTCAAAAAAAAATGCTTCTGAAATTTGGTGATTTTGATTGCCGGTCTATTTAATATCATATAATTTTCGATCTACATCCGATTAATGTTATTCAAGTGTCGGTTAAAAGGTTATTGCATGACCTATGACTTTCATGAGGGACCCGAAAGCTAAATTTGATCTACGAGTTTCATTAAAGGTTCAAAAGGGAATTTTTACGTTTCAAGATATCCAACAAACATTTTCTTAATTGGATTATTTATTAAATGGCCCTCATATTTTCTACTTTATACTACTTAGTCTTTTACTAATTGTATCTTAAATCGATTTAACGCTTAAGTTTTATTTTTTTTATATTTGTCTGATTAAGGTGATTCAGGTGTCAATTAAAAGGTAATTTCAGCGACAGTTAGGTCAAAAGAAGCATGGATACTCGAGGGGGAAGAAACAATGCATGGAGTACTTCAAAGGTCAACTGGAGATCGAATAAGATACAAATGCAAACTAATTCAAATCAAGAAATAAGCAATCAATCAAAGCAATGCAAGAAAAAGTAAATGGAGATGAGTTTAAGAAAGCCTCTCTATTTGCAAGCATAAGCTCCATTTGTTTTCCTTTGCAATCTCCAAAAACGTAGGCTCCATTCGCTCGCCTTTGTTTCCTTAATATGAAATCCTAAAAAGAAAAATAAAAATAAAAGAAAGAAAATTAGATGTTAGTAAAAATATTGGGTTGTCTCCTAATAAGCGCCTTTCATTAAGGTCTTTGGCTAGACTGCCTTAAAGAAATTATTCTTCAAAGGTGAAGGAACTGTGGATGTGTTCCTTCAACAAGTCCACAATGATCTTGAGAGTATCACTCATGGCTTTGAGAACTTCAAGAATAGCATCTTCTAAATTGAGTATCTTCTCTCGATCTTTTTTCTCTTCTTGGCTCGACTTGTCGGTTTCTTGGGTTGTAAAACTCCTTGATAGTTGTTGGCTTCATGCTTGTCCTTTGCTTTCTTCTTTCTCATTGTGATCAAAGATTTTGTCCTTTGAGAAAATGTCTCTAGCACCAAGTATGCATTTTCAGGAGTTCTATCGAACAAGGGCATGTGGCTGAAGGTGTCAACAAGGATTCGATCTTTAATTCCCAATCCTCCATAGAAGAATTGGATTAAAATTCCCTCTGTAAATCCATGTTGAGGGTAATCGACACACAACTTCTTAAAGTTCTCCCAAACTTGGTTGAAATCCCCGTTGTTGCGTTGTCGAATGTCCCTTATCCATTGCCTTGCTTTGAAAATCTGATCAGACGTCACTAATGAAGATTCTTCACTTGTTCCTTCTTTAACCCGCTTAGTTTTCACAACACAAACAAAATCGTTAGCTTTCAAAGATAATTTAGATGAAATTCTAGGATAGATAACATCACTATCGAATTCCATGGTCAATGAACCATTGACTACATCGATCTTAGTATGTGAAGTTCTTAGGAAAGGTCTTCCTAACAAAAGAGGACATTGATCTTTGGAATTTTCCATCTCCATAACAAAGATGTCAATGGAAAAATCAAATGTTCAACTTTAATTAAAACATTCTCTGGAACACCTTTGGGGTGAACCAAAGATCCATCAGCTAACTGCAGAATAACGTCAGTATTTTTCAAAAAACCAAGATTCAAAAATTTATAAAAAGAATAAAGCATTACGCTCAAAGAAGCACCTAAATCAAGCATAGCATTCTCAATAATACTTCTTCCAATAGAACAAGTAATAGAAAACGTACCTGGATCCTTGCACTTAGGGGGTAAATTCTTTTGAAGCACCGCTGAAGCATTAGCTCCTACACTTACCTTACCTTGCAACCTTTTCTTGTTGCTACAAAGTTGCTTAAGGAACTTTGCATAATTTGGAATTTGTTGAATGGCATCAAGAAATGGGACGTTGACCTCAACTTTTCGAAGTATCTCCAAAATGTCTTGATCGTCATCTTCTTTCTTTGACTTCTTCAATCTTGATGGAAAAGGTGCATGTACTTGTGAATCCTTCTTTGGCTTGACAGTGGCGGTTTCTTTATCTTTTTCACCATCCTTAACAGCTTCAATAAGAATGGGTTCATCTTCAATCTTGATTTCTTTGCCAGGCACTTGTAATTCTTCTTTGGTGTAGTTCGTCTATCCTTCATCTTGTGTGGCATGGGTTGGATAGGGTTCTTCCAACTCTTTTCCACTTCTCAAAGTAATTGCACTTACATTCTCCCTAGGAGGTACTTTTGGTTATGATGGGATCCTTTGTTGACCTTGTGTCCTGAGCTCACTCATGTCACTAGCCAATTGACTTATTTGTTTCCTCATCATCTCCATAGCTTCCCTCATTTGTTGCATCTTGATGGAAACTTGTGAAGATTGTTGGAAATTAGGCCTTTGAAAGTTCATTGGCCTTTCTTGAAAGTTACTTTGGTTCCCATATTGTGGACTTGGTCGTTCGACTCTCCATCCAGGATTGTAAGAATTTGAGTAAGGTTCAGGCTTTTTTTTATATACTCCTTGTGTGTTGTCTTCCAAAGTAAGGCACTTATCAGTGTAGTGTCATTGTGAACAAATTCCACAAATTTTAGGCACACTGGAAAAGTTTGCATTGAACAAATCAGTGAGGATAGCAATTTGTTGATTCGTTTCTTGAAGTTGTTGCTCCAATGAGGTGGAATGGGTAGAGACTTCATTGATTTTCTTGTATTGCCTTCTCTTGATGTATAGTCTTCACGAGATCCAAATTGTTAAGTGTTTGTAGCCATATTTTCCACTAAAGTCCAAGCATCAGTGGGAGTCTTGTCTATGAAAGCTCCTCCACTTACAGAATCTATGGAAGATCTGTCCAAAGGTAGTAGCCCTTCGTAGAAGTATTGGATCAGCAACTATTCAGAAATTTGGTGATTGGGCAGCTCGTGCACAGTGTCTTGAAACATTCCCAATATTCATGCATTGTTTCTCCATGGTGTTGCTTAATTCCGCATATCTCCTTCCTTATACTTGATACTTTATGAGCAGGAAAGTACTTTTCCAAGAACAATTTCTTAAAACTCGTCCAAGAGGTGATTGAACCAGTAGGTAAGAGGTACAACCAATCTTTTGCACGATCCACAAGAAGGAACGGAAAAATTCTTAGCTTGAATTGGTCTTGAGGAATACCTTGAATACTTGTAGGTGCACAAGCAATCTGGAAATCTGTAAGATGCCGGTGAGGATTTTCTCCAGGCAGACCATGAAATTTGGGTAAAATCTGAATAAATCCAGATTTAATCTCAAAGGTTCCAGTCGTATCTAGGTATCGAATTGCTAAACGTTGTGCAGTAACATTCGGAGCAGCAAGCTCTCTCAGAGTTCTAGGGGCGTTGTCGTTTGCCATGTCTTGTAACGATGTTGAAGAAGCTGTTGAATTAGGAGAATTAGGTTGTGAACTCGAAGGGGATGACTCCTCTCCTTGTTGTCGACTTGATCTCTCCTTCCTTAGTGAAAATAGTGTTCTTTCTGGCTCAGGATAAAATTCTAAATTTTTTACACCACTGCTTCTTGTATTTGGCATGCAACTTGCTAGAAAAACAAAACTAAAAAAATTAGTAGTAAAAGTTCTTAAACGAAAATAAAAACTAGAACAGAAAAATAAAAAGTAGAGAAAATTCTTAGGGATGATTTTGTCTTCAATCATTTCCTTCCTTCCCCGGCAAGGGCGCCAAAATTTATGATCGTGTCGTCAATGATCACAAAAATAATCCCCACAAAATCCTAACTAGGTAGATAGAGTAAGTAGGGGTCGAATCCCATAGAGAAGGGGAATAGATTTAATAAAAGATTAATCTTCTCTAAAAATCACTCAAAAACAAATGGAATTAAAAATACCAATTATAAAGAAAAGTGATTAATCTAAAACAAAGCAAACTAAATTAAAATCTAAATCTAAAACTATGTCAAATCACTTAAGAAAACAATAATGAAAAGCATACTTCTTCTCCGGATGGTAGAAATCTATCAATACAATTATGGGTCCTTGATTTAAAAGATGAATTCGGTATTCTAATTATTAGAACAAGCAAGATCAATTTTATGCCAATGATATCTTCAATCCAAAGATTTAAGCATCATGTAAAACATCAACAAACTTTATTCTATTAACTCTCAATTAAACAATTGGTCTAGAGAAAAATCCCTATCATGTATATTAGATAGAATTTCCACTGGAAGACTTAGACTATCCCTATTATTCTTAACAACTCATGTCCACTGGAAGGCTAACCTTACATTATTAGTAAGTTTGGTTATCAAATTTCTCATTTATGGTTTCTAATTAGAAAGCTAAACTATACTGGTATCAATAAATTTAGCAATCTTACATGCTTAGTAACTTTATCAATGGTGAATGTTATTAAAATTTTAATCTAAAATTATTAAAAACATTGTAGTGAATAATTAAAGAGATATTTAGGCCAAACAAAGAATAATTAAAGAGATATTTAGGGTTAAAAAATAGTGAGCTTAATTTATTGATATATAGATTGATGGTTAGTTAAAGTTCTTATATATATAGAATTAGGAGTTTAAATTTTTTTTTATTATATTCTATGTGTATATGTTAATCAATCTTAATGTTTCATGAATATTTTCAAAAAAATTTGTTATTATTATTGTATTATGATATTACACCGTAATACCTAATTTCACTATTCCAGTCTATCCAAAACAAATCTAACAATTCAACCAAATACACTTGAACCTGTAAGTCAAATTTGTATAAGGTTATAACTAAACTTAATCCAACATGAGGAAGTATAAAATTAGGTGTACAAAATTGGTTCTTAATTACTAATTCACATGTCCATCCTTTTTTTTTGTGATAGAGAAATTATATTTATATGCTATCTATGCGTATCTTTACCAAGTTAAAACAAAATTAAAATTGATATATTTCTATCACTCAACCAAATTAATGAATAATCAATTTGATCTAAAATAACATAGCAATACGGTAATGATCTTATTTAAGGTTACAAAATAAAAATCTATAATGATCATAAAAAAAAACATAATACTACTATCAACTAATTCAATAACCTTACATTCTTAGTAATTTTGGTTATCAATTTTCTTATTTATGGTTACAATTTAGAAAGCTAAATTATTGAATTATCAAGAAATTTAACAACCTTACATGCTTAGTAACTTTATCAATGGTGAATGTTATGAATTTTTTTTAATCTAAGGTTACTAAAAAAGTTGTAGTGAATAATTTAAGAGATATATAGGGTTAAAAAATAGTGAGTTTAATTTATTGATATATAGATTGATGCTTAGTTAAAGTCCTTGTATATAGAATTAGGAGTTTATTTTATTATTTTATTATGTGTATATGTTAATCAATTTTAGTGTTTCATGAATATTTTCAACAAATTTTATTCTTATTAGTGTTATTCTGATATTACACCATAATACCTAATTTCACAATTTCAATCTCTCCAAAATAAATCTCACAATTCAACCAGTTACATCGGACCTGCAAGTCAAATTTGTATAAGGTTATAACTAAACTTAATGCAACATGAGGAAGTATAAAATTAGGTGGACAAATTTGGTTACTAATTCATATATCCTTCTTTTTTTGGTGATAGAGAAATTAAATTTATATGCTATATATGCGTATCCTTGGCAAGTTTGAAGCAAAATTAAAATTGATGTCTTGCTATTACTCAACCTTAATGAATGATTAATGTGATTTAAAATAAGATAGCAAAAAAAGTAATGAAAGGATGATCTAATATTAATCTTCAAATGAAAGTATAATTTGTCCAAAAACAAAAGAAATTGAATTGAACTTCTTTCTTAACTTATCTCCAATCCATTTCACTCAAATAAAATTTTTCACTCATAATTATTCTTTTATACCTGATTATTTCTTTCTTGCAATTACTACAGCTCTCATTTACATATGTTAAACCTAAACCACAAAACATAGAATCTCATATACAAAGGTTTTTTCGATTATACTAACTTTTGTAATATAAGTTTATTTGGGCGGCCAAAAGTTATTCAAATTATTTTATAGATAAAGAAGATCATAAACAATGCAATAGGAAAAAGAAGAAAGAATTTCACCAAAAAAAGAAGGAAGAGTTTTTTTTCTAAATGGTTGAAATAGTTTTTTTTTTAGAGAAATTGAAAGAGGTTTTAAAATAAAGAAAAGCCTTTAATCAGTATTATAATTGCTATGATATGAAAATCTTTAACTAAAAATTAGCACCATTAATAACACTGATTAAGATTTGCTATTGCTAAAAGATAAAGATAAAATACCATGTATCAACATCATTTAAAAAAAAGCCTTTTTTTCTCAAACAAAGTTGGGTTGGGAAAAGAAAATAATAATATGCAAAACGATATTTATGAGTGGAAATATATAAACCTTTTCACTTACTTAATATAGACGGTTTAAAATTTTTTTGGGTGAAATAGATGGTTTAAAATTTAATAAGGGATATTATTAGAATGTACATCCATGATCTCTATCTTGTATGATAGTGGGCTATACATCATACATATGGATCTCCATCATGTATTGTTTTGTCGAGAAGGTATGTGTGAATACTTACTTAAATTCTGTCTAGAATTTGTTTTATCAATGTTGTAATCTTTTTCTATTTTCTCTTGTGCAGTGAATAAAAAAATGGAAATAGTTGCTCTCAAGGAATTTTAAAGGTTTTGTTTTCTTTTTGTTTGCTTTAGTTTTTTTTATTGAATAAATTCTAACTTGATTTCCATTTTTAATATTTGACGGGCAGGTGTCATGCGATCATTTATTCTAGTTGGCTTGAGGTAACATATTTCTGTTACCTGTCTTTTTTTCTTGGTTATCTAGTTTTTTCCTACAATTTTGTTGTATTTCATTAAGGTCTATGGCAATGCGCGAATGGAGTTGTCGGTTTATTCTTGATAGCATGTTTTTATGTATTTTTTAATTTTGGATTTTTAAAATGAAGATAAAAGATCTTGTAAACCTTTCAAATAAAAAAAATATTGTTGTTTCAAAATTTGCTAATTGTAGACACCGAAATTTAATTTAGACTAAGTCTAAGTTTAGTTTTGGTTTAAATCCAGTGATGTGGCTTGGTTAGGTTTGGGTTAAATTTATTAGGTTGGGTTTGGGTTGTAGTAATTATTTTTTTGGGCCTGTTAAGTAGGTGAAATAAATTTTTATAGCACATGTTAATTAAGTCTGTGTTGTAAAATTCCTGGTAGGTTCTACCATGACTTGCTCCTAAAGAATTTAGGATATTTTCTTGGAGTAGTGGCCTATATAAAGGCTCTCTCTTCCCAACCGTAGGTTAGACACACACACAGACACATGTTACAATCCTTAGCCGCTAACCTAATTCTGTTGAACTAAAAATTCAAAGAGCTTTTCGTCCTTCTTCATTTGGTATCAAATTCTTTTGCTATTCCCTTGGACCTGCAAAGTATCGCTGACGTTACAAGGTATAGTTTGTACCTTAGTCTTCATGTGGGTCATATAACTCATGCCTTTTTCCTTGTTGTTCAATCCGTTTGGATTTTAGTTTTTTATTCTTTTTTTTATCCTTTCTTTCGTTATTTTTTTTTGTATTTCAATATGTTTGCCTTTTTTCATTTTTCAATTCTTATAATCTCATAATTACGGTCTCGTTTGAATTTTTTCATTATAATTTTGTCAGGTCCGTTTGTCAATTTATTGCCATTTGTTTGAGTTTTTGGTACTGACATGTTTTCAGATTGTTTAATCATCATTTGCTTAGCTTTTATTTCGAATATGCTTTTCTTGGATTATTTGATTATTAATCGTGATCTAACTTTCAGATAAATTGCTTAGCCTTTAATTCATGTAATTTTGGATTATTTATCTCTCTTTATTTGGTTCAAAATTGTCTTTGTTTCAAGATTGTCTCATATTGCAAAATAAACTCTAAAATCAAAATCGTTCTCTTATCAAAACATCAAAAACATCAAAATTACTCCTGGCCCGCAAGAGTATAAACCGTGAACGACAATATCATACATTAGATTAGGTTATATAAATTGTCAAATTCTGCCAATCTTTTGAAAAATTTGGGGATTTTGCATAATAGGGTTTCATGTAAATAATAATGAAAATTGATAAAAAAAATTTAAGAGAATATTTTCTAAATCTTGCCAAATTGTGGGAGATTTAGAAGATATTAGAAAAGGAAATAAACTAAATAAAAATAAATAAGATTGTTAATATGGAAAATTCAATTATAAAAATAATAAATGATAATAAATAAATCCTAGATTTTACCAATATGTGGGAAATCATTAATAAAAGAATTAAATCAAAATGGCTTTTAGCATAGTAAAATAAATGTTTTCTTCAATGTCTTGCCAACTTGTGGGAGACTATATAAAAATTTAAGAATAATAAATTGAATAATTGAATTGTAATAAAAGTAATTAACAAAAGAGTATAAATAAGAATCATCCAAGGGATGTGCAAATGGTAGTTCCTTGGAGATTTTCAATTAATCATTTAATTTAATTAATGTGAAAAATTTTAAGAAATACATCAAAATAAGGGTAATAACTTAAATTCCGATGACGGAGTCTCTTCGAGAAATTTAAAATTTCTTAAATACTCTTGAGGATAATTGTCTCAAATTTTTGTCAAAATGTGAGGCAATTGAAGACAATATTAATTAAAGAGGTAAAATCGACAATCATGAATTTAAAGGATTTAAAGTAATAATCAAGGCTAAAAGGTTAATGTTTAGTTAAATGGTACTATCTTTTTTACATGCGTTGTAGGGGTGTTAATACCTTCCCTACACGTAATCGAACTCCCGAACCCAAAGTTTGGTAATGAAGACCAATGTTTAATCATTATTAATGAACTTAATTCAATATTAAAAACACATTAAAATGGTTAATCAAATTTAGGTGGCCAATCACACCTAGATAAAAAAGATTGATGGCGACTCCTTTCCAATGCGTCTAGCGCTCAAGTCTCGCAATTTGCACGTTATGACAGTTTGGCGACTCCACTAGGGACATTTAAGAGTCAAGCCATGAACAATTAAACATTAACCCAAGCCTTAATAAATTTACTTAAAATGCTCAAAATTTATTTTGTTTGTTTTGCATTCATATTACATTTGCATACGTATTGTTGTCCCTGATAGAGGAAGTGGAGTAGCTATACTCTCGTGAGGTTTTACCTCCGTAGTGGTTAGCTAATCACTACCACTCAAATTGAACCCTTTTCGGTTGTAGCCTACGATGTGTGACAAATGGGGGTGCCTTGTAAAAGGAACAATTTGGGAACCTTTGATAAACCAAACCATGCATATCAAAACTCAAACTAGCCTTAGGTGAGAGCCATACACGGGTGGTACGTTTATATTAGGAACATGTCATTGTCATTTTTTGTTGTTGTGGTGCTTTATCATGAATTACTCTATGTGTTTTCACTCATTTCATTTCATGTATTTGCATCATGTAGGTTGCATAAGCGATCTTTGGTATTTTTCATGCTATGATAATGGCAAATGTGTTTGATGAAAGTTCTTTAAGATTAATGTCATATAAGTGAGTTAATTTCAAGAATTTTTCTTCCATAATTATACATTTATCTTCAATGCATTTAGTGATACATTCATAGTAATCATTGTTATAAAGATGAGATTTGATAATGACAAAGTGTATATTTGTCAAATCTTGGAATTTTAAAGTTGCTTAAAATTAACGTCATTAAGGGAGTTAATTTTAAGAAATTTTCTACCATGATCATACATTTACTTTCAAAATGCATACATGTCGCATAAACATACATTTAGTGGTACATTCATTTTGGAGCTCAGGGGCACTCAACAAAGAATTGCACAAGGTTGAAGTATGTAGTTCAATATTTGGTCAAGAATGGTAAGCTTAGCTTCTCGAAGGAGAAATCTTTAAGTTTGGGGCAAGTGACTTCGTGGGAACTAAAGATTGGATAGAGAAGCTATGGGTGTTGCAGTTTTCTCAGAATCAGTATTGATGAGTTTGCACTTGGATTTCCTTTCTATATCAATGTAATAAGCTTTTGCTTAAGAGTGTTGGTTGAACTCTTTTTATGGTTATCCGTGTTACATCAATGTTCAATTTTTATCATTAGTCATGAAATAAAATGCATTGCAAGTTCCCACATTCATCTATTCGTTATATCATTTGTATATATGTATATATTCTTCTTTACTGCTTCATAGATTGATTGATAATGAATACCAAGAAGATTTGCCTTGTAAAGAATTTGACGAGATGATGAATTTGGATTCTAATGAGAATCTAAACAAAGTCAAAATCGCACTTGTAGACTGTTGATATCTTTGTTGGTTTTATCAAAGGAAATCTGATTTAGACTCGGGCATGGTGGTTCACAGTTGCCCAACAAGTTAAAATGTGAGAAGTTGCAAAAAAAAAAAAAGGATAAAAGGGAAAAAAATAGAGATTGAATTGCAACGTCATGTGTTTGCACAGATTTTCAGGATTTTCAAAATAAAAGACGTTTTTTCAAAAAAATATTTTCAAGAAACTATTTTCGAGAAAAGGTTATCAAAAAATGAGTTTTCAAAAATGTTTAAGTTTTCTAAAGATCGCCTTTCATCAAAATATCCAGATCTGAAATGATAAATAGCCTTCTTTTTCATTCCTCCGCTTGTAGAAAGTTATCCATTGTTGTCCCCTTTGAGTCTTATGGATTTTCTTTTCGAATCAACCCTGATCAAGGATCACCCTCCACACTGGAGGTAAAGAAAAAGAAGAGATTGTCACAAATTGGGAAAAGATGGCCAAGCAAGTCAATAGGGACGATGTGAATAAAAAGAAAAATGAAGTAGAAGAAGACGAAGGAAGGAAAAAAATGAGAAATAAGAAAAAGAAAAAGAAAATTGTTCTTGAATACATCCAAAGAAGAAGGAAAGAATGCAAAGTTCAAATAAAAAGAATAAGTTTGAGAATAGAAGAAAGTGTTCAAATGGAAAATAAACATCAAAGTTGAAAGAATTGTCCACGCAAGCAAGAAAGTGATCCTTGAATCAATCACCTTAGAACACAATTTTGAGCCTTCTAATCCTTTCTTTGGCAACCCTAACCCAAGCCTACATTATGTGCCTAGTAAAGTCTATCTTTGATCAGGTCTGGATATTAGAAGTGAGGGAACTATTTTCAAAAGAAAAAATATTTTTCAAAAGAGTTTTTGAGAAAATTAGTTTTAAAGAGTTTTTCAAATGCAGGTGCATGGTGAAGCAATCTAAAGAAAAAAGAAAAAAAAAGAAAGCAAAGGAAAAAAAAAGTGAAAAGAAAAAAAAATTCAAAAGGAAAAGGTTCAAATTGAAATCCTGAAAAGGCGGTTTGAATCTACTTGGGCACTTGAGTATGAAACCAAGAAAGGCAGCTTGAGCCGTGCTTGGAAAGCCATAGTCAATGGAATTATGTTTGAACATTTCTTAAGGTGGGAAGTTGATCCAGAACCATCATTGAGTTGGGAATATCAATGCATGACCAAATTGGAGGAAGATTTGGGGCATCAATCATCGTTAGAGTATTCATTATCATGAAGTCTCTTCTTTCTATTTCACAAGTATTTTTTGTATATAGATTGGTTAGTTCACTTGATCTTTTTTTATTATATATACTTTTTTTCCTTGAATATATATGTATTTCACTATTATTCTCAAGGAACTTGTATGTTGCATTGTATTTCATCACAAATAATAAAGACTGAACATTTCAGAGATGATCATAGAGGCTGTTCACTGTTCACTCAAAAATAAGTGAAATGATAAAAATGGATGATGCAAACTTGTTTCGATCATGGGGGCATAGAAAGATGACTGAGGTCTCCAATATGAATCGAGCATGGGGCATGAGACAAATTGCTCATTGAAATGTTGAAAAATGAGAATTGTTGCCTATTTGGATTGATAAGTGAGGCATGTGCCTGGAAAGCTTGCCCCTGAACTAGCCAGTGACTGTATTCAAAGTTAATTTATGCTGACATGGTAAAAAATGATAAGAATCACAAAGGGGCATCTTGGAACCTTTTGAAACCATGAATGTTCATCAGCATGCATGCATTGCATCTCATAATCATAATCATCAACATTTACATCCATCAAAAGCATTCAATTGTGCTGTTTCAAAATTGTGTCAAAGGCTTCTTTCAAGAACTTCAAAATCTGAGCTTGAGCATGTTGCAAATTTCTCCCCTCGTTTAAGGTTGCTTGTTATTCAAAATCTCAAAATCCTTTTTCATGACAAAATTCAGTCTCATCAAAACCTTGTTCAAGATTCCTATTTAAGTGTCTTATCAAATCCTTATTTAAGGTCCATGTTTAGGTGTTTCATCAAAATCTTGTTCAAGATTCCTGTTTAGGTTTCTTATCAAATCCTTGTTTAAGGTCCCTGTTTAGGTGTCTTATTAAATCCTTATTTAAGGTCCCTGTTTAGGGGTCTCAACGAAATCTGGTTCAGGATCCCTATTTAGGTGTCTCATCTAAATCTGGTTCAAGATCGCTATTTAGGTTTCTTGTCAAATCATTATTTAAAATCCATGTTTAGGTGTCTTATCAAAATCTAGTTCAAGATCTATGTTTAGGTTTCTTGTCAAAACCTGGTTCATGGTCCCTGTTTAGGTGTCTCATCAAATTCTTATTCAAGATTCTTGTTTAGGTGTCTTATTAAATCCTTATTTAAGGTCCCTGTCTAGGTGTCTTATCAAATCCTTGTTTAAGGTCCCTGCATTGGTGTCTCAACGAATCCTTTTTTAAGGTCTCTGTTTAGGTGTCTCATCGAATTCTTGTTCAAGATCCCTGCTTAGCTTTTTTATAATTGTAATTTTATTCAATCCCCTATTTTGAGCAATTCTTTTGAGTGATTCTTAGGAAGATTTTATCCTTTGTATAAGTCTATTCCCCTTCTCTGTGGGATTCGACCCCTACGTGCCCTATCTACTTAGTTAGGTTTTTGTGGGGATTATTTTTATTATTGCCGACAACCGATCAATACCCCAGTCTCATTTTGAATCAAGGAAATGAAATTTTTTGTCTTACGAGAATTGATCTCTTTATGGAAAAATTTGGAGTTTCTATCCCCCTCACGAAGCCATGAAACTTTCAACCTCTACCTCCACATAGTCTCTTCCCTGTCATAAAGCTCATTTAGATCATCCAAGCATTCATGTAATGGTCTTGAAATCCCATCCAATTGTGCCGCAACATATGCCCTTTCCAAGTCTTTCTTCTTCCTCTAAATACTATATGCAACATTCCCAAAGACTGTCTTATCCCAATGTTGTAAGGTTTGACCATATCCAGCAATACGATGTTGTATCTCCATTACCTCATGCTGATTCCAACTATCTTCAATAACTGCTTCCACTCCCTCATGTAACGTCCACATATGTTCAAATCGAAACTATTTCCGACCTTGAATATCCATATGGGGCCTATCCAAGACATTCATAACCAATGGCAAATGATCCAAGGTAGAAGTTACTAACGTTTGCGCAGAAGAAAATTGGAAACGATTAAGCCAACTATCAGTAACCAAACACCTATCTAATTTCTTAAAAATCGCTTCTCCTTGCATTCTACGAGACCAGGTCATTGATGGACCTTTCACCGGCAATTCATGAAACTCACAATCTTCTATAACCTATCAAAATTGCTGCATTTGTCTTTGAGGTCGCAAAGGCCCACCAATCTTTTCGTCGTTAGACAAGATTTCATTAAAATCTCCCACAGGCAACCAAGGTAAATTAGATTGGGAGGATAACAATCGAAGCAAACTCCAAGACTCATGCCGCTTACTTGTTTCAGGTTGACCATAAAAACCCGTGAAGTGCCAAAAACCATCAGATGAATTATCAACAATATGAGCATCAATATGGGAGGATGAAAAAGACACAATATTAAAGGGAAAAGAATCCTGCCAAAGTAAAGCTAGGCCACCAGAATGGCGAATACAATTAACTAAAAAACAACAATCATAACCCAAACGACAACAGATAAATTCCATTTCACTACTAGTGCGTTTTGTTTCAGACAAAAATAAAAAGGCGGGCTTCTTACAAAAAACTAACTGAGATAAAACATGAATTGCCCGAGCTGCCCCCAAACCACGGCAATTCCAGGCCATACAACTCATGCTTCTCGGCAAGCACGATCCTCCGTCGCCCTCGCCGTATCCACAACATTACCAGCTTCATTTGGTGGAGAACATCTCTCCAACATAATAAAATTAGCATCATTTTCTGCAATCACAACAACATTCTCAAAGACCATCGAACCTGCTGATCGGTCGTCAGCAATCATAAAAATAATCCCCACAAAATCCTAACTAAGTAGATAGGGCAAGCAGGGGTCGATCCCACAGAGAAGGGGAATAGACTTTATCCAAGATTAACTTTTACTAAAAATTCCTTAAGAGTTTTGTTTAGAAACAGGGGATTAAAACTAACAATTAAAATTAACTAAGAAAGCAATCAAGAAAATTAAAGAAAACAATTAATAAGAAAGCAGTAAATAAACTAAGAAAATAATTGATAAAAACCTCCAACATAGAATTAATATCCCTCTTGACAATTATAATATGGATCATTGATATCTAAAAATTATGAAAACAAAGAATAGCTTGTTGGAATTAAATCCTAAATCACCTTAATTAGATAAGATTACCGGTTAAGACTTAAAATACCCCTTTTACTTCCTAACAAATCAATTACCGGTTAAGGCTTAAAGATTCACCAGGAAACAAAACATTAAGAATTAGCAATTTATACAAGCACAAAGAGCAATTTCTCACTCATCGTCCCTTATCTCCCTTGGAAGGAGTGGTTAATTCTCAACCAATTGCTACAAACAACCAAGCCTGGACTATTAATCCTCGACTTGATCTAGCCAATGCTAACTCAATTTATCAAGAAAGTGTCGACCCAATCCATCAAAACAAGCAACATAGAATTAAAACAGAGATCAAAGGAATACTCTAACAATTTTCATATATAAGCACAAAATCTCACCATGATATAAGTCAAGAGATCAATTAAATTCTGCATTGGAGAAAAGAAAAGGATTACTCACTCATGAATTGAGTGAGCATCCAAAGAATAAGAAGAAAACTTACAGAACTTTGGGGCGAAATCCTCCTCTTGAATTACCTAGGGTTGCCGCCCCTCTCTATGCAAAGAGGGGGGTGCGGCACCCTAGCCCTAAAACTAGATGAAAAACTAGAACTAGAAGAGAAAATTATCTAGATATTGTGTTTGATTTGTGTTACAGGGGGTGGCTATTTATAGTGGAAATAACCCTAGATAATCAAATTCTAAGTAGAAAAGGAGTCTAGGACGTTTTAGGGTTTAACTTAGATTCTAAGTTAGAGTAAAAGTCATCCTAGAACCAAAATCCAAGTCAAAATAGGATCCTGAAAAATCCTGGATTCGTGCAGGGACTTCAACGGCATTTTTGGGCTTGAAAACGACAGAACTGGGTCTTGGACTTCAAAGGAAAGTTGTAGATCTCGGAGTTAACTTTCCAACGAGTACTCATGGGCTTCAAACGGAGATCTAAGCAGAAAGTTATGATTTTTCTACCAAAACTGCGCTGAATCCTAATCCTGTTAGGACTAGAATCGGGAATCTACGGGATTTGGATATTTCCTTGGATATAGGAATCATTAATTGGGATTTTAATTCCAATTAATGACTTATATGGGCTGAGTATTTTCCCATATAAAATATCCAAAAATACCAAAGCTTAAGGGCTTATTCATGGCTTGTCTTCAATTAAAACTCCAATCTTCAATTCTTGCTCTTAAAATAAATCTTCAAAGTCTTCAAATCTCCAAATTATCTTCAATAAGTCTTCAAATCATGAACTTCGAATCTCCAAATCCATACTCAAAATTGCTTCTTCCATATTTGAGTAAAAAGTCATCAAAATGGCTCCAAAAAGAGTGAAAAACAACGAGTTTCCACTTTTCTTATCTTCAAGACCTAAAAACACAAATACTTACAAAATAGGGTTAAATTCCACATAAAATAGTAAAAAGCATAGGAAAATGATCATAAAAATAGGGTCTTTTTTGGCTCGATCACCTGCCTCTCTTGTTCCCTTCGCAGCACTTCCACTAACTGGTTCCCTAATAGAGATCCCCGATGAGCGTTTGGCCCTTACTTTCACAGATTCAAGTTAACACAAAGTCTCAAATGTGTACTTGTCAGAAGCCCTTGCTTGCTTTTTCCACATCCTCACTTTTTTGAATCTGTAGCAACACCAGCGCCAAAAACAAATTGTGAAAATGGGTCATAAGCATCTGCACTAAGGCTCATTGTATTCATCGGATTCATGTGAGTTGGGCCTTTGCTTGGACCAGCTACAAGCCCGCTGACCAAATTCATAAGATCCGGCCTTAAGCTACCCTGAACCGAACCCACTCAACCTATACCCGGAATGGATCCGAAAGAGCTAGCCGATGAGTTTGTTGTAGTTGTCCGAAAAACTATATGTTTTCCCCTCACATTGCGCCTCTGTTGAGAACTTCTAGTAGTAGACTTGGTTGAGCTTTCAGCAACCAGAAAATCTCCCTAATAGGAACATGGTTTCAAGCTCATGACCAAGTGATGAGCCGGCCAACCCAAGAGGCAAATACCCAAATTAATAGTCTTTGGTTTAATTTTATAATAGCCTTTGTTAAGCCCATGATTGTGTATAGAATATAGACCTAAGCTATATATATTGTAACGCAAACAGAAATGGGATAATAAGAAATATTTGGAAAAAATTCTAGTTTCACATCCCCATCTTTAGGCTTGGCCTCGGCCAAGATTTTCTGATTTTTCATCCCTTTCTCTCTAATTGCTCATCCCATTCTATCGTTCTATCAATCCCAAAATTAGGTGCCTATCATTGGTGCTTTCGTTGTCCTTCCGCAACCACCATGCCGCCTAAACCCCAAGCATCATCTGACGAGCTTCTTTCCCACCTTACCGTTGTTGTCATCGCTCAATTACAAGCTCTACAAGCATCTATTGATGCCAAATATTCGACTTTTGATGCTCAGTATGCCGCCCTCTCTACTGCCATCTCAAACCGCCATTTTTCCTTGCGTGATCTTCACGCCCAAATCACTTCAACTTTACCTCCGTTACTCCCAACCCCTTCTCATAACCCCTTTTCGTTGCTCCTACCGCACCCCTCCAATGGGCAAATCCCCACAGCTTTGGGGTGCCATTGGAGCACAATCTTTGACCGACAACTGCGTTGTTGCTGCTCCATTTGCTCGATGCATCTCTAAAATCAAGTAGATTGTAGAACAGGTTTTAGAAGTTCAATCGACTGAGTCTGGAGAACAAATTGAACCTCTAGAAGAAGTTCAGTTCAAAGACTCTAAGCTCATCCTTACCAACTTAGAGCTTGGCCAAACTGTTGCAATTGAGTCAATCTGTGAAGAATCGTTGGGCACCTTGGTGCCCGAAGGATACAAGGAGCTGGTGACACAAGATGGCGAGCTTCTGCAAGCCCTGGCGGCACTTCTTTAGATGTCTTCATCGGATTTCGGCCAAGAGGATCTGCTTCTTTAAAAGAAAACATTGTGAACAGTTGTGCAAACCAACTGTTTGACAAAATACCAGAACCAGTTGTAGTCTTCAAGAAACCTACAGTTTCTACTATGCAAGACCATTTTCTTCCAACAAAGTGTGAGAATGACAAGGCTAAATTCATCTTGTCGAGACAGGTAACAACTATAGAGCAAACCAATATCGATTTTATACACTTCAATTTATTTGCAATCTGTTGGCATAAATACACTATTGGTTCATACATAATTAGAAGAGTAGTGTTGTTGAGATAAAAAAGATGATATTGTGGACTTGTTAGTTGTTGTAACTATTGATGATGTGAATAGTTTGAGCAAAATCAAGGTGAACCTAGGAATCTTGAGGGATAAAAACTATCTGGTTTTTATAGAATTTCGCCCGAGCATTTGCTTTGATCAATCACCTGCATTCGTCTCGGCTCATAATTTGTTTGCTAAAATTCATAAACTAGGTAGTGTTTCTAGAATGTCCTTTGTTCTAGCTCATTCTTTGACTAGGCATAATATGAGGGCATGCAAAGTGCTTCAGTGCAGTGGTATGTTCTAAACACAAAGGACCATAGGGTGGCCTATTGGGTTACAAAGATTCAGCTTTGTTTCAAGTTTTTCACTCAGCACATTGTCGCTCTATTCTGGTTGATCATGGTTGTTGTTAATTCAAGCATTAGTGATGGCTTTGGAAAAGTTTTCAGCAGTGCAAACCCTAAGAAAATTATATTCTACGGCCTAGCCCCTGTGTTGGTTGTTTCTTGCCTTGATTCTCCTCCATACCAGCGAGCTTCTCAAGTCCTTATGCACTCATCATCTTTTAAGATTGTCAACTTGTTTATTATAACAAACTTATGTGTATTGGCTAGTAAATCAAAATCTTTATATGGGAAGGCTATCAAAGACTATGGGATTGTTATTGCTATGAGCTTTGACAGGGTCAAGAATGGTACTACCAAATTCCAGAAATTGAATGGAGACGACATGGTTCATGTACAACTGAGAGTTGATATCTTTAGGTGCTTGAATCAATTCCCCATACACGGAGCTCCTCATGCCTTGGATCGAATCTGGACAAGCCTTGGAACCTACTGTAATGTTGCTCTTTATGTCTTCAACCTTGAGGGCAAGGTTGGTGTGAAGGAGAAGGGAAATGGTATGAACATGGTTTCAAGCCCATGACCAAGTGATGAGCCGGCCAACCCAAGAGGCAAATACCCAAATTAATAGTCTTTGGTTTAATTTTATAATAGTCTTTGTTAAGCACATGATTGTGTTTAGAATATAGACCTAAGCTATATATATATTGTAATGCAAACAGAAATGGGATAACAAGAAATATTTGGAAAAAGTTCTAGTTTCTCATCCCCTTCTTTATGCTTGACCTCGGCCAAGATTTTCTGATTTCTCATCCCTTTTTCTCTAATTTCTCATCCCTTTGTATCGTTCTATCAGTCCCGAAATTGGGTGCCTATCACTCCCCCAAGATTCGGCTTGATACGTTGCTATCAAATAGAATATAATGAAATCTAGGCCATTTAATAACAAAAGAAGACGTGGCATTCATTTAGGTGTTTATTGGAAAGTATTAGACACCATAGACACTGACAAGAGCAAGACCCAGATTTTATAGGTAGACCTGATTGAACTTTTACTCAATTAAAGTTTGTCTATCATCATTGTTTTATTTCTACGACCTAAAGTATTTATTAATTTTAATGCCAAAAAAGTGTTTATTAATTAAATTTAAATTGGTTGTAATAGCTAATGTTATTACAGAATACTAGTGAACGGCGCCTGCATCATGCCGCAGGTTTTTGGCGTTTGTCTTTTGGGAGTTTGTATTTATAGATGCTAAATAGGAATTGCATAAATTGAAACTAATTCTCAAATTCCATTTCAGTTGTAACATTGTTGTGTATAACAAAAATCAGACTCAAAACAAATTAATTAAAAACATGAACATAAAAATATAATCAAAGTCATAATTAACATAAAAGGTTGCTCACTCCTTGCCGAGAAATTGGCCAAGAACATAATTATTTGAATTATCAAAGTGAGAGGACACGGTCTAATAACTTTTGTAGATACACAGTCCACAATTACTACCCAAATAGCTTTAATCCCTTACTGTATAGCTTTCGCCATTGACACCTTGTTGAATTTAAAACTTCAAATCAATTTGTTGCAAGCCTGCTTGATAGAATTTCTTGAAGATGTGCTAATTACTGCGAAAAAAAGTCATACATATACAATAAGCATTTAATTTGGGAGATGCATCAAAAAATAATACAAAGAATGACAAAACTTGAATTTTGCCTTTGAAGTAAATAATCCAAGTACTTTTATGCCAAAAAAAAATCCAAGTATTGCCCTTAAACCAATAGGGTCCCATTATTAGATTCACTAACCATAAAAGCTACAAACTCGTAAGGACAGATGACAGACAGTCAGGCAAAAGCTCCATCTTATGCAAAACCAAATAGATAAAACATATGAGGACGTTTTTATACAGAAAATTCATGTAGTGGTCTGTTTTGTGCGACACTAAAATTGCTTTAGGGAGTCAAATAGATGCTGAGAGTATCATAGAACTATATAATTGTGGACCAAGGCTTACTTTAACACCAGCCATTGATAGCAGCTTGTGTGAGGCAACATATGCAGTGTCTAAATTCAGTCTGTTCTCTTTGTGCCAAAAAAAAATTTAGTCTGTTCTCTACAAAATATATGACTTCTGAGACACCTGACTGCAAGAATGAAAAGACAAATCCTATTACTGTTATCCATGGATGACAAAATTATTTGGAATTTTCATGCTTTGCAAGCATAGAAATAGAATTGACCTTTTATTCTGTAAGAGTATCAGAGAAACATGGGACCAAACCTAAATGACTATCTTTGCACATTCATTGCATTTGCAAGGAAACATGGTTACATAGAGCTTCTGCAAAGGTTACAACCGGATAAGAGATCCTCTTAGTCTCAGTGCCATTACTGGTGAAGGATCACTGGCTATGGTTACGGGGACTCATAAGAAAATCAACAGAAAATATAAGTCAAACTACAGAGTTTTGGTATACTACATGTTTTATTTTGGGGCATATTCGGGTTTTTTTTTCTCTTGGAGAACGGGGCATATTCAGTTCATATGGAGAAAATTTGAAGGCTGAAGCATTCCAAGTTTAAAGTGTGGCACTTGTAGAAGCTTATAATGAAATCGAGAGTAACTGACCTGTCTAGCTGCAGATGCATGATTTGTGTTCAGGATGGTATTGACTTCAGCATGACAATCAAATCTACAACAGGTGATTTGAGAGGTGAGTAAATAATCCAAGTATATAAAGTAGGAGTTTTGACCATCAAATTAACCAAGCAATGAACTGATAAAAATAATGTAATGGCAATTATGATCAATCAATTTTAATCCAAGTAACGTATATAAAACAATTCCAATCAAACATGACAAATGCTGAAAGTTAAAAGAAAAGAAAAGGGCACCACCTTATTAGCATCTGGAAGCAAAAGCCACTATTCAAAAAGCTTTTGAGTGAATTCAAGATTGGATTTGAGAGCTATAAGAGACATCTCTGGCAGCTGCAACAGCTCCGTATCCAAACATGGGACATCTCCAATACCTGCATCAATTTTGCTTGTTCACATAACCAAAGTGATCTCAAACAGAGATTCCTTACAGATTTTTTTTAAAAGAATAAGATTTTAAGAAAAAATTAAATAAAGAAAACCACCTATTTAAGCTTAGTAATTGGTTTTTAATAATTGATTGGAAAATGTACCCTTAATATGAAATCTACATTCTAATTTGAATTGTTAATTTTTTCCAAATTCTGGAACATGCCAACACAATTCTTAAAGAGAATGGACTTGATGACAGAAACTATCTGACACCAAAGCATTATGGCAATCAGAAAAGGAGCTGCAAAATTGCAACACAAACACAAAAGAAGGCAACCATACTACACAACCTCAACTATTAAATTTAAGAGGTAAACCCCAGTATCAATGATGAGTGAGCCAAAAAGAAAATAATACAAATTGATTAGTCATGTTAAACTTTACAGAACTCAAATAAGAGATTATATACATGTGGTCGAAAGTAATCACCGGATCCTTTCACAGCTCCAACTTGTCTCACTTGATCAACTATTGAATCAACATTTTTAGGCTTTGAAGGATCTCGAACCACCATCCCTAAAAGAGAAAAGCTAAGTGCATATAAATCAGAATTCATCTAAGCAAAAGAAAAGAAAAAGGTATGACTACAACCTAATACTAACAACAGAGTCAAATAAGCAAATGGAAGATTCAAATTCATCATTAAACTAACCATAAGAATAATAACTAAGCAAAGCAGCAAAGCAATGACGATATCACCTTGACATGGATTTCATATTTCATTATACTATCTGAGACTAATTAAAATGGTTTTATATCAAATTTCTCAACATTTATTTATGTTCCTTGAAATAAAGAAAGGCCAAGAACAACGCCCAACAAAAAATTCAAGCTCAATATCATATATTTGTGTAATGTCTTCAATTATTTTGAAGTGAGAAGAAGCTTTTAATGTCTTCAATATTAGACAAAAAAAAAGACCCAAAAGGAAACATAAACCAAAAGGGAAATCGTACAAACAAAACACCAGCCAAATCAACAACAGATACCTTGGTGAAGCTATTGAGAGCCATTACAGGTTGTGTGGCTGAGAAACTAAATCACTAAACTCCAAATGGAAGAGAGAAAAAAAAAACACGTGAAAAACCAAAGGGAAAATACAAATTGAAAGCAAGAACACACATACACAACAAATTCAAAGGAAGAAGAACAAACCCAAACAAAGAAGAAAAAAATAATCCTGATCGGATCGAGCTTTTACCGGTGGAGAGACAAAGTCGAGAAGCCCATTTGACTTTCAACTCCAAAACATCAGATCTGAATCGACCCACGGTGTCTTCACTCGAGCAAGCCCTCCCTCTCTCTCAAAGGTCTGCCCCTTGTCCGCTTCCTCTTCTTACGTTTCGTCTCTCTCTGTCAACTCCGCTGCTATCTCATGATGGAGAAAGGAAAAGAGGGGAGGAAAGAAAGAAAGGAGGAAGCCTTGGCCGGAGACGGATCTAGAGTTGTATCCAACGGCCCTCTCCTCTCATCTTCCTCTCATCTTGAGCCCTTCTCTTTCTCGCCTCCTCTCTCAAAGTGTCCAATTTTATTTCTCTCTCTCTTAGTTCTAGTTAGAAGCTCGTCTACCCCTCTCAAATTTTTTCTCTAAAGCACGTGTCAACAAAATAAACGGGTGCCATAAGTCAGGCATGCAGGGCACCGCACTTATTTTCTTCTTTCTTTTTTTCCTTTTTTAGTTGGGAGACGTGTCTTAAATCAACCCTTCGGGATTGCATTTCTTGGATGGGGTTGATTTTATTTTTAAACATGAATTTATGTGATCACAATATATTTTTATTACGTTACTTAATAATTAATTTAAGTGAAGGTTAACAAAAATTTAAATTTAGTGATAATTAATCAATCAAACGTAAACTTAAATTTACTAGTCATCACCTTCACGTGCGTTGCACGTGACCCAATATGTTTAAATTAAATGAAAATTAAGATCTCAAGTATACTACTAATTTTATCGTAAAGAATATTATTAGAGCTGGCAAAATTTGACCTGAGAGCGAGTACTTGACCTGACCGCCTGAAACCAAACTTGATCCAACCTTATTTGAGAAAAAAATATGCCCAATCCTAAACCGAAATGACCCGAATCTTCAATCGTCTGAACCTGAAACGACCCGAACCCAAAATTACCTGAGCCCAATCAAACCTGAGAGATTAGCTCGAAATGGAATTAATTATATTTAAATGATCCGAATCTGGAAAGAGCCGAACCCGAAAATCTGAAGCTCAAACTTTAAATTATCCAAACCATATGACCTGACATCGAAAAAGGTTCAAACCAGAATTGACAGACATTTGAGCGATCCAAACCTAACCCAATCTGAAACTGAAAATTACCCGGACCCATATGACCCGAAATTTCCTTAACCCGAAACTGATCGAACCAAAATTCAACCCGACCTCCCATTTGCATATACATAGGGTTTTACTATCAAAGAAACAAAAGAAATTATTCCACATAAAGAAAAATATTAACAAAGTAAAATATAACGCACTTTATCTAGCAATAATTGAAATTAATTATAAGTTAAATAAAATAATAAATTATAATCACAATACATTAACTATCAAATAAAAAATTATCAAATCGAAACAGGTTAATCACAATAACCTTTTAAATTAAAATAGTAAAAATAAAATGGTAAAAATAAAATAATTATAAAAATATTTAATTTAATTAAATGCAAATAGAGTTTTTAGTTGAATAAAATTGTATATTAAAAGTTTTTAATATATCCAAATTCTTAATGAAAAATAGTAAAATGGTAAAAATAAAGTAATTAAAAAGATATTAGATTTCATTAAATAAAAATAGAGTTTTTAGTAGAATAAAATTATAATAGTTAAGTAATGGCATTTAAGAAATATATTCAAAAAATAAGGATATAATGGGCAATTCAAAAGTTTTACAGGTGAACATACTTTTTAATATAGGTCTTCACTTCCACGTGCATTGCACATGACCCATCCTGTTTTTAGTAAATGATAAATTTAAGAATTAAACATTAAAAAATACAAGGCTGGCCCAATTGATCCAAGTCCTAAATCTGAAAAATCCAAAATCCGAGTAACCTGAGGTCAAAACCCGAACCCACCTGATCCGAGACCCAGTATACCCGAATGAACTGAACCCAGGATGAGTAAAAACCCGAATGACCCGAGAAAATTATAAACTAAAATTATATTTTATTCAATAAAATCCACATTGTTATAATTTTAACCATTCTAAATTATCATTTATTCAAACCCAGCTGAGCAATAACCCGAGAAAATTACCTGACTCATTTGACCTAGACTCAGATGTTCCGAAACCCGTCCAACCCGTCCGATTGACTATTCTAACTTTATAAGTCAAAGGAAATATTTGCATGTTACTCTTTTTTTTATTTTTAAAAACTTTAAATTCTTAGTATACACTCCAGTACATTAAACTACCAATGCACACTCTAAAAATAGAAAAAAGGTTAATCAAAATAATTAAGTTTTAAATAAATAAATTTTTAACTTAATTAGTTTAAAAAAAATGATGAGTAATTAATGATTAGTTTTAAACTTGATAATAATACTTTT